>JAIPMN010002375.1:0-10719 GCA_020650975.1 Apostichopus californicus
TTTCCCCACTACCGGTAGTAGTTACACATTGCTTTGTGATCGGGATTAGTCAATACCGGGATCGGGATACCGGGATTCACTTGACTACCGGGATCCCGCACAACCCTACCAGCCTCCACCGAGAATCGAACCCGGGCCTCCTGCTTTATATGCGGACACCCTAACCACTAGGCTATGGACGCTGATTGTATGTCCAGAGGTTCGAAACCGGTAAGGAACGTCGTAATTCCACTGTAGGCGTTTGTCACCTGTATCGAACAATACTAGTTCTGTTTTGGTGACATAATTGCCTTACTCTAGAGCACAAAACTGATTCTAACCAACTTGAGATATGTATATATAGGAAGAGTGCAATTGTCAAGAGCAGACAGGTAAGAGTTCTGGAGCAGTGTACGTACGTTCCACTTTGATGGTCTTAAAGAAAGGAGAGTCAATTTCATTGGCCATGGAGTAACTGTGATCTGATTGGATGTAAGGTGTAGGTGACAGGGAATCCCCGTAGTAGTCATCATCGTAGGGTAGGCGATCCGAGAGTAGCGGATCATCTAGTAGGTCACTGATATTGTTGGAGTGAAGGCCTTCCAGTTGTTCTGCTAGGGGCTGTAAACACAATGGAAGAAAAAACCAAATACATAATAATAATAATAATCATAATCATAATAATAATAATAATCATAATAATAATCATAATCATAATAATAATAATAATAATAATAATAATAATAATAATAATAATAATAATCATATTAATGAAAATAATAATAATAATGATAATAAAAATAATAATAATAATGAAAATAATCAAAATAATCAAAATAATAAGAATAATAATGACAGGCCGCAGAAACTGAACTTGAAGTAACGTTTTAACACTGCACCCCCACACCCCCCAGCACCCACTTAATCCCCCTAACAATCTACCATTCAGGGAGTGACCTATGCAATTTCCTGTTCACTTTTTCTTTCCAAGATTATCATCTTGCTTTGTCATATACTGTGCAGCCATTCCCTCACCATGCATCTACTACTATATCATGATGTGTCTGATAATGTTATGCAATATATGCAACCTAAGTCACTTTCACATGTATGGCAATACCATGTTGTATGTACCTTGTGAAATCATCCACTCGGCAAATGTTAATCCGTTGTTCAGTCTTGGATAATCCTCTCTGTAAACATCTTCAACCTACTCCACCCATCACAACTCAAACATCGGAATTGGTTGGTAGTCTACACATACGTTACTCTCCACCAATTTATTTACTAGACCACCCCTCCTCCATCAACTTCCTTTATTGACATATTTACATCCTCTTTTCACTCCTGAATTAAACGTACCCACTAATGTATACTGTAGTAGGATTTACAGCTTGAGTTCCTCCCGAGTGACCGAAGAATGTTTTGTAAAGACCTGTACACATGTACACACCATCTGTACATAGCCTGTGTTTCTACAGGTCGTGTTGATCATTATTAAACTCATTTGCCTACAAGCTAAGCCAATTTATCTCTAAATTCTAATTTAATCCTATACTTGAGCCACTTTCCTTTTTGCTTTTACAATCCAAAACTTGACAAATGTGATTACATTGCCATACCATGCCATCCTGTTTGAAGAAAACTTAGAGAGTAATTGTTTAAATCTGAAGTACTGCACACATTTAAGCTTAGGAGCTAACCCAGAGCTTTAAGGCTACACTTAGGGTAGGAGGCACTTAGGAAGGCACACAAAAAAAAACTTTAAAAACTGTAAACTGCAAAAAACTGTATGAGGTACAGTTTTAGGGGATTTTTGTGGACAACCAGATCTTATTTTTGTCTTTACTAAACAGCAAATTTGGTTGTCCGAAAAATGTAGCAAATGTAAACAAAGAAGGACCAATGTGTACACCATAAGGTAGATGTAAATAGGTTTGGTGAATTGATTACCAACTTTGTGCACCAAAATGACAGTGGTGTTACCAATTTATCATCTACCTATTTTGGGATATTTGGTTACAAAGTAATCTGAATTTGATGTAAATGACTAGTCGTTCCCCAGACAACCACCAAAGCTGATTGTGGTTGTTGAAACAGAAATTTGGTGTCTCGGTTAACCTTGCGCCCCTGTACCTACTATAGCTGTAAGCTATGGGAGATGAGGTATCCGACTTGACCAACCGTGCATGCACATAGTACATACAACTTTATTGGCAATCCAGCTGATCAATGCTATTGGTTGCAAATTAGTTTATATTTATGACCTATCAAAAGTTTACCAAAACTTAATGAAATCTAACCAATTAGGCATGATTTGTTTAGTCAATTAATTCTGCTTGGTAAGGTTTTAAGTACAATTTGATGTTATATGTTTGAGGTAAATGTTAATTAAATCAAATGATTGTTTAAAGAAACCAAATTCACATTTCACTATAAATAACAAAGTTACAGTACACATCTTCCGAAATTCAGTTACAAGAAAAACTTCAGTAAAATTGCATACTAAGATTCCACACACAAAAAAAGTTGGTATTGAAACATCCCTCAACATTGTGTGTCTTAGTGTCAAAAGTTTAATTTGACTCTGTTCTTTGCAACACAATGCTATCTTTCTATCCCAACAGTTCACAAATTGTACAAAGGTGAAACTTTGTACCCCAGTAGGCACATCACAAAACAGTATCCATGGTCTAGTAGTTTTTTCCATATTCTTTCCACACAATTGTGGCCTTCCAAGTACACATGTATGGCAAACTTTCATAGAAACAATAAAAACAAATGAACACATTTCTAGTGGGGTGTGCACCCCATTCAATTGTTGGGCAGCGATTCAACAAATTCAAAGGCTCTTTCTTACCTTGTCATTGCATAAAAAAAAGGGGAAAAAAGTGTGTATTTCAGCAAGTTGGCAGGCTATGCAGTATATCAAGTGGAGTATCAACATGGTGTGACTTTGTGTGTGAGTGTGAACTTTGCTATTATACTAGGAAACCATCATATTTACTACTAATACTATTATAGTACTACAAGTGTAGTAAAATCCCTGTCTGCTGTAATGGAACCACCAATGGGTGTTACCTACTTAAGAAAATATGTGACCTAGTAGACACCTGTGGTATGTCAGAAGGAGATGGTATACAGTGGTATCTTTATGGGTGTCTCTCTGTTACACCCAAACTTCAAATTCAAGCAAAAACTAATATATTGCTTAATTACTTTTAAAGTTGCTTTCAAAGTAAAGGTAATGTACCACCAGACCTGGAAGGGGACACTAAGCTACAGATATATATATTCCTGTCCAGTAATAAGTTATCAGTGCCACTCCCACATATGCTAGACATTTAAAGTAATGGTCACTGATTCTGCTGAAATTTCAATAAAGTTCTGTTACGGTGATTCTCAGTTCAGATTAAAAGCATTGTTCCACAATTCCGAGGAGATTCAATTAGATAATATAATAATAGGACATTTCTTTAACGATTGTGAAAACTTTGCACAGTCGGTAAGTTCACTTGAGTACATGTCAGAAATGATGACAACTTTCTCACACATTTTAGCACGTTAGAATTGTGAGCTGAATAATGACCTTCTAATCAGCAATCAATGACAATACTAAAAGGGATTCCATAACACCGCCCACGAAAAGTAAATTGTTACAGATAATTACATTCTAGTTGAGACACAGGATCTATAGGGCCAACTAAACAGTTTCTTGTTTTGCTTCAAAGGCTATTGTAGCTTTATTACAGGAACAATTGTCTATATTTGGCATTTTTTAAGTCTTATAAAGAGAGAGAGAGAGACTGTTCAAAAGTCAGTTTGCTGAGTTAATAAAGTCAGTCTGTGTATACCTACGGGTTGGTTTTCTTCTATCTTATGATTGCCAATTACTAATGTTGACCATAAATAAGCTCTATTTGTGAATATAGCCAGAACAATACAATTTTTGGTAACAGACCTGATTTTCACTCAGCCTATATTTATTTTGAATACAATAAAGAAGCAATCTATCATTGTAACAGAGAAATGGACTGAACTTAAATATTATATCCATCCAGTAGCTAACTTTCTCCTATATTCCTGACCTCTCATTGAAACACTACTTTACAGTGTACTACTACCAATAATACAGCAAACTGGATATATATCACAAAGAGAAATCAATATCAGCTGTTTTCTATCTTTCTTTTCCTGAACACAAACATCAACCACATCCTTTCATATACAGTAGTGTACATTGGCCTTGTCCTCCTTCTCTGGCAATTTGCCTAAAATCCTGTTACTCGTTAGGATAGAGCTGGACTTCAAGCAAACACCAGTCTATCTGTCCAGGAAGCTGCTGTTTTACCACAGCTCCCTAGTCAGTCACTAGCACTGCAATGCATGCAGGCTACAAGCAACAATTTCTGTGATCAATGAAAATTAATATCCTTCAATATATATATACATGTACGGAAATCAATACAAGACATCCGAACCAAAACACAAAGATATGGGTAGTTGAATACAGCTAAACAACAGGTTGCTAGATGCACGATGCAAAATGTAGGAATGGAACAACATTATAAATTTATATTATCACAGTTTATGAACGTATCTAGGCTATATTTAAATCATACTTTTTGTTCAGTAAGTTTAATAAAATACATGCATATATACTGATTTCAAAGGAGAACTATTTCAAAGGAGAACAGATGCACCATTGGTGAATCCGAAGCATTAAAAAGATGTAAGATGAGAATGATTGATGAAGAATATCAAGAGCGATAGAAGAGTGATGCTTGCACAAGAGGATGGCAATTACGGAAGCTCCCATAAGTTATCACTATTTAGTGAAAAAAGAAGTTTTCCATGTGAATTACAAGCTTTGAAGCTTTTCACTCTCGTTGTTTCTGTAGGAATGGAGGCCCAAGCAGGGAAACTTGGAACACCTAATCTGACCTCTTAGTGATAAATGACATTACAAACCAGTAGCAAGTCTAGAAAGAAGTTCACTTTATTTAAAGGTCAACCGTTAGCCGATAGATAGTTCCCAAGTCTTACAATCAATTTGAGATAATTAGTCTTTTTGAACTTTTCTTATAGTTTTGTCTCATTCCCACACATGTTGTATGTACAGGTGTAACACCTACAGTATCAATCTGGAATGTAGTACTTCCTGCCAGGAAATGACCTTTAGTTCTTGATCATGACCTGGCTCCATTTACCACAGAGAAATGAATGACCAGAACAGATCCTTCACAGTCAATGTACTACCAATTCAGTACCAATGTACAGCCAAACCCTACTAAAATATATATTATCAATCATTTTGACCATTACCTACAAAGGAAATGGGCTCAGAATTCACTCAAAGGCAAGTACAAGTTAAAGCATCCAGAGCAAAGTTTGTTAAGTCCTTTCATTTTATCTTAGAGGGACACACCTGCTGAATGATGTTCTGACCAGAATAAAATAACAAACTCTGGCTACACATCAGGGATAACTTTCTTAACTTCCTTTCCCTGCTGTAAAGATGACAATATCTATGGACAAGGGTCAGTACAATTGAGAGAGGGAGAGAGATAATTCCTAGACCATGGCATGGATGGTCACCACTGATAAGAAACTGGTCAAGCAATTCAAATTTTAGTTAAGTATCTCTGGCTATTATTCCTTTAATAACCAATAATTGTAGGTTCATCTTCATGCAGTTAGAGTGCCTTCCCCATTGGTCTGGTTGCTAAATGTTACTGCAGAGGCCAACCTCTATAACCTGTGACTCTTTATTGTGGTCAAGCTGAATATAAATGACCAAGTTATGTACAAGTATTTTCTATACTTTTTCTTCAAAAAGAAGACATATAATGAACTTAAGCTCAGAGTTGTGAGGTTGTGAGGAGACAGGTAAGCGAGGAGCGAAGTAAATATAATGTATTTTTAGCTCTAGAGAGATGACTGTATATTCTGTCATATACATTGTCATGACACTGAAAAGACTGTTTGCTAATGCTCTAAGACAGCATTCTAAACCTCTCCAATAACATCACTTTTATCTTTATAATTAGAAGATTTTTTTATATTTTATTATTATATGTATTGAAAATGTAGTAAGTAGTTACTTAGAATAAAGAGAGACACACTTAAGTGGACATGACCGACAGAGGCAACTTTTTTTGTTATCAAGAGCACCTATTGATGTATATTTTGATATTTTGATAATATATTGATACATTTTTTGAGGTGATCTATTTGATATATTTTGAGCTGATCTTATATTCCTAGACTTCCAGTACCTGCTTTCGATAACCCTGCAAATGTCCAACTTACCTGTCTCCTCACACATCTGAACACTTCAGGTGTTATGAGGAGGATGGCAGGTTGCCAGGGGTGACTGGTCATTTTAGGAGGTCAGTGTTAGAAGGCTACCAGATCAGGTACCTTAGACATAGTATGACCAAGAATGCAGTAGTTGTGAGAAGACAGGTGAAGCAAAGAATTAAAGCTGACTTTGGTATATCATACCAGTAACTTTAATGGATATGTTATAGGATAGTAATAGTGCAGTTTCAGATAAGTGGGTCCTATCCTTACATAACACATAGAAGGTTATCCTACATCTATATATTCGTCAAAATCCTGAGAGTGAATGGAAGGTGATTGCTGATCCTATAAAAGGTGATTTTCTACAAGTGAAGTGGACACTGTAAATTAAGTTTAAAGACTTGTCGTTGACCTGCATGTTAGATAAGCTCAATTTTTCACATAGTGTCGCTGTTGAGTAGTGGTCCATATCAAATATGCCCTACACTAGCTTCTGTGCATACAACCACAGGAGAAGCTGTGTGAACTGTGGGGTCTATGAACTTTGACAGTACACAGCTGGCACGGCTGGTGCGGCTAAATTCAGTAGTAATCAAAAACCACTGACAGATGTAACCATCTTGTACATCGAGTGATATAGAGCTGCGTAATACACCACAGTATGAGACTTCTTGTAGTAAGGTGGGACGAGAAGAGTGACACCGGATAGGCTGTCTGCTTTACAGGAAACCCATTTCTAGAATGGTTTGACAGAACTGTACCATATAAAGATTAAATAGGAGAATTGCTAATGTGACCTGTGAGTATCAACGAAACGATCGCTTATTGATCCACCAGACTAATAGGTCTAGACAGCTCCGTTATTATTATTACTCAACCATTCAGACGATACATCTACATTAGTAACAAATATCATTTGGTAGAAGCACCTGGAAGCTTTTAAGCGATGATTCCAGTAACGAAACTATTTTAAAAAGTTTCTATTAATTGTAACTGTAGGTATAAGACATACACCTAGACTGGGTGTATTAATTAAGTTATCACAGGTCTGTCTTAATCATCATACACCAAGTAGCACATGGCTTCCAACCAATACAAGCAATTCCTGCAATGTGTAATTGTAATGTCATTAAAACTGTTTGTAGCTAACAAAATAGTTTATCTGCCGCTGCACAAAGCAAGAATATTGAGGGAGGGGCACCTGTACAGTAGGCTTGTACTGTAGCCTGAACTCTGAGTTGGTCGGGCACCAGCAGGTTATGGAGACGGCACCAACATTCAAGGAGGTTCACAAACCTTGTGTCCTGTACTCCTGAAACTTGTGAACTTTTACACACATGATGGTAGTGTGGCACAGTAACCTAGACTGAGTAGTGACAGGGATGCGGGGGCTTATATCCGTGGCCTGGCCTGGAAGGGCAGAGAAGAGGGCCAAGAAGGACAAAGAAGAGGGCCAACATATGCAAACAAAATCAAACACATTACTGGTATGAGATATTTCTAAGGGAGAGCAAGCGTATAAAATTATAGGAACACAACTAACGGGCTGGTTTACCTGCTTTATTACACAATCTAAGGGAAGATTAGGTATGCAAAAACAACAGTATCTGCTATGTTAGTCCAACGAAACTACATTGAGAATGATGGAATCACCCCAAACTTCAAAGATTTCTAACTGACGACTTCAGTCGTTACTCCTCTCATCACTCATCCCTTTCATCTTACCTCTCCTTTGTTTTATCTTTTTTTACTCTATTTTTTGCTCTATTTAATGCTCATTTGTCCAATTTAACTGTCTGTCCATCTGTCTCTCTTAATGTGTTCTTAGATTGGTTTCGTTTCAGTTAGCCTCTGAAGGTCCGATCCTGCCAGGGTGAAAACCTCCGGCCCTCTTAACTAACATTACATGTTTACCTACACAGGCTTTTGGAATACTTAAGCAGGTTGCTAATAGTTTTTTTCTCTCTCTCTTATTCTCTGACGAAATAGAAAAATACATGAAATTTGTGGGACATTAATTGTATTAATATAGCTGTTCACAATTCACTGAAGTTAAAACTTGTATAGGTTTTGTAATCTTGCCAGTGAAAGATTGGGAATTGCATACAAACAAGTTTGTGTTACAATCTCTTGTATTGTCACACACATACATGTGACCTGTTGCTATTGTTTTTCATTCCTGAATGTGAATTTCATCATTTCCAAGTACAGTGTACTGTACAACAGATAACTGTACAGTGTGCATAGTACATACAGTAGTACATCTGAGTTGTAGTTTTGTAAGGGAACTGAATTCAACAACAATGCATTCCATGAACTGTACAGTAGCTGAGCCACTTTGCTTGAGGTACTGTAAAGATTAGTATCCTGCTACATAGGGTCAGATGGAGTTGTATATGGAAGGTCACAGAAGGGTTAATTTTACACCTATTGTTTACAGAAATCAAAGGAAGATATATGAAACAATTGAAAGAAACAACCTTTGACCCCATGTATGGATCACTGATAGTTAGTTTATCTCCAGCTGCCTTCGTATCTTGCCTGTGGAGATAGGAATGATCCACACTGACCTACAGTACAGTATAAGCTATGGTCTCCACATAGTTACATTGTGTCTGTGTTGATTCTTATTTATCAAGATGGATGACCTTGTCCGTTAAATAAATGTTACAATACTGGCTCTTTTAATCCCTGGTATAATCACACATGAATGAGTAATCTATCATGATTAGTGATAGGATACTATACACCATTATACAGAGTATCCAAACACTCAGCATCAACGCTACAGTATTATTTCATACACATCTGATAAGAATGGAGAGTGCTCTGCTGATCATACCATCACATTTAATATCAGTATACACATAACATGTGATAAAACATACTTTAGCATAATCCAACTTTACCCTAGTTGTTCACATTTTAGAATGCAACCTGGGGATCTGCACACGACAATGGTGATGCAGTTGGCAGTGTGAAAGCTCGCGTACTCACAATGATACCGTGCAATTATGATCTCCCTGTTGGGAGCATTGTGGTACTATAACTAGCTAATTGATTTGTAAACAAAAATCGAGACTTCACTCTTGCATATATATATGTAAGTAACATTCTTTCGCTCGACGTTGATTCACCAACTGTCCTCAAATGTGGGTGTGTATTACCCCCTATCCCCTTGTTCCCACCCCCTCCTGGAAGGGACAATAAGATGCTGATTCTCCTTGCACTCTCAAATGTGAACAATTACCTATGGAATTGGGTCCACTTATTGTGTACAGTACTGTACCTGCGTAAATTACTTTTGGTTGCTCACCAGAAACTTCACAATTTGTATAAATTACACATGTCTGAATATAATACTGCATTTTCAGAGTTTGATTCTCGGGGAGAAAGACTGACATTTTGCATAACAAGCAGAAATGTTTCAAATACAGGACATGGCCCCAGGTGTACAGAACCATCGGTGAACGGCTCGATGTTATTGTTACAACATTGTCAATTTATTCTTGACGATACTAGTACTAACATATACGTGATCCATAACACTTATCACATCTATTGAGTCGTGTATCGTCAATGTAATGGTGCAGACAAACATTTACAAGGAGAGAATATTATGCCCGGTTCTCCCTAGGGGCTACAAACCTTTCCAACTGAACCTATATGCTATCGCAAGCAAAACCTTGGCACAAAGAGAAAATGCGGGGGTCTTTCTACTTTATTGTGGGAATTGCCAATAAACAGCATGTAACCGCCCGGGGCAAAACCCCAAATAAGAATTAATCATATAGAACCACAACATCCAGTGGTTTCATGTCAAAACCAATGACACACGGTATCGATTTATTCGTTCCACAAAACAACACATATTTTCCATTTTACTACTTCCATGTAATTGTACTATACAGAGTCTGAATGTACAATAATCTAACATCCGATTGGATTATGCACGGCTCTACTGTAGATCAGTCTCCATGGTTCCCATTATACATTCACCTGTGGGTTGCCAAAAATAGCCCATCACTTACTCGGTCACGATGCGTAACGTCATGTGATCATTACAGCCAGATCATGTATTGAAGTAATTATGTCAATTCAGTATCCAAGGGAGCAAGGAATCAAATGTTAGAGGTTACTGACCAACTGGTGTGAACCTGAAGCCGACTCACCTTGGGAAACAGTTAGCCGATGTTAGTCTGGCCGGTCATGACCGGTTTGGCCCCATACATAGCCTAACAACAAATTGTTGGCTTTAGTGGTAGAGTAAATTATCTTGTATTTTTAATTTTTGTGAATTTGTATAAATGAAGTCAGTCACCATCAGAGCTACAGTAAATACTACCTGTATGTGTAACATGTGTACTGTAATTAATTTAGGTAACTAAGAGTCCTCTTGCAATAGATCTCGAACAGGGGGGGGGGGGGGGGGTG
>JAIPMN010002375.1:10729-23782 GCA_020650975.1 Apostichopus californicus
GGGGGGGGGGGGGGTGATCTGATCTTCTGCTCCCTTTTGGGGCAGATCAGTTCCAGAGCTCCAAATAACAAGGATGAAAGCTGGTGGATCACAGAGTTTGATTGTGGTAGCACTAGTAGGTAGCACTGTAATAAATACTGCCCACTCTTACAGAGCTGAAACAAACTTGAAACATGGGTGCATCGGTATTTAAGCAAAGACAGATATTTTTAGATTTGTTGGCAAATACCTGGTATTACCAGTAGTAGCACTGTGATCTATTCATATTGTATTAATATTGTAGAAGACTATGTACTACGAGGGTTGTGCACGGAAATGGTATTCATATTGTCGAAGAAAGTGCAGCAACTATTAACAACAAACAGGTATCAATTTACGTATTGAGCAAAATCGGTTTCTGCCTAAAATAACTTGTTAGAGCATTTGACAAACTACTTGCGTGAACAGGAACTCGAGAGAACCATTTGGCAGGGAACTGAGCTTGCGGTACAGTAGAACTATGCTCAAAGCTTTTAAACAATTAGTCATAGCAAGTTGTGGGTAATTATATTATGATACACATGACTGGGGAATTAATCCGTGTCCCTTCGTTGACCCTTCGTCCGGTTAGTTCTCTGGCTATGTGCTATGATTCATGATTCATCTTTGATGATAATCTGCATATGGTTTGTACACACAGTACAAGCAACGGGTGCAAGGCTAAGATTGTGCAGCAAGAATGTTCACAGTTTGGGACTACCAGGAGTGGTAATGGTATACACAATAAACAGTAGTAGTGGGAATATTCTCAAGTTTGCATGGATTATATTTGGGTCGGTATTTTAATCGGATAATATGTTTACCCGGTACTCAGGTTTTTTCCGGATATACCTGGTATTTTCAGTTTATTGGTTTATGACAGATTTCGGTACATTAGGGTATGAATTAAATACCAGGTGTACCTGGTATATCGATATACCGACGCACCCTACTTTTGGCCAGGCTGTACATACTGTAACCAGGGAGTTTCCATATACCAACCCTGCACTGCAACAGCTGGTATGGATACAGTAAATCTAGCAGATCTGAGATCTGTGTTTGGTATTGATCCATTTCGTACTGATGATCTTTCAATAGGTTTTCTACAATGTCAAGGAGAAAGTTTCATGTCTATAGGCACCACAGACCTGCATACCAATAAGACCAAAATGTTGTGTACTGATTATGAGTTAACTCAAGAAATATCGTGGGCGTTTAATATGCCATCAAACTGTTCTGGATTGATGCTGCTCACCCTTGGGCGACATAAATGTACGTGTATACTGCAGTACAGAATCAAATCCAGCATATTGTACACCTGTGTGCTATAAAGGAAAGGCACCTGCATCATATTAAAGCAATTTTTTTTTACATTTGGTCAACAAGTTACTAAATCACTGGGTATCACTGAAAAATAAGCTTGCAATAGAAGACAACCTCACTAGAGGTTCAAGGTATATATTGAATATTTACTGAACAAGTTTATGTGGTCAAACCCGTAGCCAGGCCAAGGCACAGGGGGACCAAAACTTTACTGTCATTAGTTGAAACACAACCATCCAGCTAATGAATAATACTGTTGTTGGATACAATTTAGCAGAAAGTCCATCCAAAAATTAATCAAAACTTAATTTAAAAACCTGCTTTAAGTTCATCAAGGATGCACAGTACAGTCTTGTGTTGAATAGATCTAATCGTCTTTAGTTACAGTATTCTCTATTGTCTAAGTAAAACGATAAAATTTTCTCAAAGGATCTACCAGCAAGTTTCATCAATTTTCTGCTAAACCTTATCCTAGGCCCACTACTCTCACTTCCGACAACGCTAAATTTGATACTTCGCAAAAAGTTTATTAGTTTTCGTCATAAATTCATGCAGTCAATGACTGAAATGTTGATGTGGATGTAACCACACCTTATACGACAAACACTGAAAAGCACCACCATCAAAAAAAAAAAAAACTTTCAACGGGATAAAAGACAGACTGAGTGCGAAAGGGAGTTTCCATCCATGGGCAAGGCATCTGTTTTCAATTGAAAATATTCAAAAAGACGACATTTAATATTCACATTGCTTTTTGCTTTTTGACGAAAAAAAACTTATCACAATAATGATGATGATAATGTTAGACCAAAATTGATACATTTTTAGAGAGCGCTGGTACATATTGTATAAAACACTACAGTACTGTATATATTCATTCCCACGTTAATAAAAGTACAGAAAGTACTGCAGTGAAAGGCTTATAAATGCATTTCGTAAATTAATCTCATATCATTCTCCATCTTCATATTATTTTTCTGTTTCCAGTTCATAGCTGATTCAAATAGCAAAGACCACATGTATGCATAATAAGCACAGGATGGTCAAAGTTTATATCCATTTCAAATATGAAAATTCTATATTCTCTTTCTCTTCTCTCCTCCCCCCCC
Source organism: Apostichopus californicus (assembly GCA_020650975.1). NCBI lineage: Eukaryota > Metazoa > Echinodermata > Holothuroidea > Aspidochirotida > Stichopodidae > Apostichopus > Apostichopus californicus. Next base: position 13,180 of record JAIPMN010002375.1, read on the forward strand.
CCCCTCCTCCCTCTTCCCCCATGTCCCTTTGAATACCTTATTTGCATTGTAAAACTCTTTCATGATTTCAGAGACAACTTACCAACTTATACTGTAATCAATGTTTGTAACTTCAACTCAACACATGCTACACACTTAACATACAGTACACTACAGTATATATATATATCTAACTTGTAAACACTTGCTTAGAAACAATTGGCAGAACCCATCTGCTTCCACAAAGATTCAAATTTGTTGGCTCTAATGCTTTCCCTACCACAGACTACACCAAAGTAAATATTGGCAGTCAATACTGGTTAAGGCGGAGAGATTTTGTTTTTGTTTGGTTGTAGAGGTTCAATAAATTTATTACTGGGCTAGGACAACAGGTGTTGAAATTCCAGAAACGGGAACAGCTGTGGCCATATTGAAGCAATCAGAGAACTGGGAGGACGACTTAGCCAGACACCCAGGCGTTTTTTTAGTTCACTAGTGGGAATTTAATTTAAAATCTATGAGAATAACTACAAAACAGAGAGTCTTGAGCTGTTACCAAAATGGGATCTACTATAGATTTAATTGGTATTTTTTTTTATCAAATCCTATATTTTAGCCCTAAATTATTACAACCCAAATGTTAATGACAACTTCAAAATAAATACTGATGTGGTTGCTGTATAGTTGCAATTGATTAAATTATCTACGGGCGTCTTCAGACTGTACATGTACACGCATGAGTGACCTAGCGCTCGGCTTTAATTAATACTAACAATTTTGTTTTGTTATGTTGATTGTTATATAATGGTACTTCGAACCACAGGTTCTATGAATATGCCAACACTGTTTTAAATTAAACAGCTGTACACCTGTTTACAATATACAGTGCTTTGAATTAGCCATTATCCTGGGCAAATTACTGCAAATTCGAGAAGACTAAAATAAGCAACTTTTAACATTTGAAAATTGGGGCCAATGATTTGAGGCCACTGTTTAGGCCACACCATGGATGATGACAGTACCTTCCCTAACTTCTGTAGTGCTAATTCAAAAGCTCAGATTTAACTTCACGCACAACTAAGCAATTTCAAAATGGCTAAGCACTTGACCATCTAATTATCTGGGGCATTTTAGTCCCTCTACCAGAAACCACAAGTATAAAACATCATTGGTCCACTGGAGATAGTAACAATCACTATCTTCAGCCCTTTCAAGATATCTAAATAGATCCCATGGCACCATAATTACATGCAATGACTTCCCTAACTTACTGAATTTACTACTAATTCAATGGTTCAAAAGAAAGCTCTTTTTGAAAACTGCTTTATGGCTTACAGATAATCTTCATTCAGATTTGCACTGATTGTAAGTATAGGATTTTCAAGAATCAAGATTTTGGAAAGGAGGCTTAACTATTCTTGAGGAGTCTTCAAACTAGCCCTTCAGAATCTTTCAGACTGCTACTTTCAGTTTGCTTAGTGGGTGTTTCAATTTGCACTGTAGAAAGGAGGTGTTTGTTATTTGGGCTGTCTGCGAGTAAGATTCTGCTTTTAGGACAGTTGCTATGGCATCGTACTCTGGTCCGTGAACAAGATAAATGCAGTCCACAAGAGACACAACAGGTAAAGTATATATACACACTATACCCATACATATGGATACAATATTTAGCTAAATCGGATTTCATGAGACTTTGCATCTTTAGAATAATGGACAACAAGGTTTTAGCTAGTCTCAAGATCTTGATTTGCATTCCTAAAAGTCAAGCCGATTTCTAAGGAATCTATTAGGAATTTAGACCCTCTTCATAACTCTTGTACTATTGTAAAGTATATACACAAACCCATACATATGGATACAATATTTAGCTAATCGGATTTCATGAGACTTTGCATCTTTAGAATAATGGACAACAAGGTTTTAGCTAGTCTCAAGATCTTGATTTGCATTCCTAAAAGTCAAGCCGATTTCTAAAGAATCTATTAGGAAATTAGACCCTCTTCATAACTCTTTGTACTATTGTAAAGTATATACACAAACCCATACATATGGATACAATATTTAGCTAATCGGATTTCATGAGTTGCATCTTTAGAATAATGGACAACAAGGTTTTAGCTAGTCTCAAGATCTTGATTTGCATTCCTAAAAGTCAAGCCGATTTCTAAGGAATCTATTAGGAGTTTAGACCCTCTTCATAACTTCAAACTTGTTCAAATTGGCTGAGCACTTAAATGTAAAGTGCTCCAATAAAGATTTAGTCATGAAGTCTATCAAGGGGATTAAGGACTTTACCCCTGTGACGGTTCTGTTTACTCGTTTGACCTCACACCCCCCCCCCCCTCTCAGCACCAACACCTTGGTCATGAAGTAGACTGCATCACATGTCACAGTGATCCCAAGATCTTACTTTCTACTACTGTATGTATGTAGTGAAGACTATGTGAAGTGACAACCACACCCATCTTTTTTTGAAATTTTGGCTCATAAATCTATCCTAAAATCTCATGTAGTAATAAAGTTGGCAGTTTGCCAAAACTTTGCATTTAAATAACTTTCTGTTTTCTGACTTTGTCCTGACTGATATTTAGTACAGACAGCAATATTTACATTTAAGCAGAATTTGCCTCTTAACCATATATGTGAACATATGATACTTGTACTAAACGGTACTGTATTAACTTTGAACAGTGAATATAATACAAGAATTTACAGTTGTTGTACGTACAGTGCATACATGCTAGTAGGATAGCATGAATTTTACTCTCCATAAAATATGATTTTAATACGGTTTGCAGGAACGTACTATTGTACAGTACGTTTCATTTGTACTTTATTAATATTATACGGGTCGATACCAGATAACTGACTCCTTGAATTTGGCAAACTTATGTAATTGAAGTACAAAGGCCATTCTGTTCGATGGAGGAAATCATGCCATCAGAACATTCTGTATGATTATCTGTAAGATTAATCTAAAGCTCCACGTCAGCTATCACAAAACCACTCAAATTCTGTCTGGAGTTTTTATTGCCTTTTCATTCAAGGCTATGTAGTAAGTTACATATAGTATATTGTACAGTTCACTGGTATGATGCCTGATAATTATTAAAGCAGCAATTTGCGTTGATTCTCGAGATTTTCCAACTCTAGGATATTATATGATACTATACCAATGAAGTAAACTAAGCTAACTGAAAAGTTTCAACTCAAAATATTCCCGAAAAGTGCAAAAAAATGACATTTTTCTGACATTCGTATTTTGAATCTTTGGCTTTGATACACTCCTCCCACTTATAGGAACCTTGTCGGCCTGCGTGTGTGTATACTTTACTGCACTACTAATAGCGTACCGAAGCTGAGGGATTACCAATGAGTGAGTCTATTCTTAGCCCCAAGGTCATACATAAACATGTGTGCACTGATTGGTTGAATTTGAATTGGCGGTTTTGCAGTGCTACATGTGATAAATACTGATCAGATGTGTCTGGGAGACAAAAATGTCAGAATCGTATAAAAGCCTTAATTACTTGCTAATTACCGTTCACCGTGGGGTAAAAAATATGAGAAAGTCTTACTTTGGTCGTTTGTGATTGTATTATGATAAAAACTCAAAAATTGAGGAAAAATTGTGACTCAACGCAAAATGCTGCTTTAAAACAGAACTGTCTGTTAAACCTTGGATCATTTGAATGTCTTCCTGGAAGCGTGCAATATGTGTTTCTTTTCATAGCCAGTGAACCTTAGGTACCGGAACATTACAGCAGTTTATCCCCAAAACATTCTTGAAGTTTATTTAAAAAAAATAGGTCTGCCATCCTATATTGCAAGAAAAGACTTCACACAGTTTTACATTAACTACTTGGTATCAACATCACATTCTCAGTGATGTTGCAGAGAGGTGGGTGGAATGAGAAAAATCCCTCACCGACTTTTTCCCTCCTAGACTTTCCTACTTCCTCCTCAAAGGTTTTAGTCACCACAATTTGCTCAATGAAAACTTTCCTATTCTTTCTGTACAAGATATACTACTGTACCAGTCTGGATTATTCCCCCTCCTTGTACCCCTCCCCCTCATATCATCCCCAACTAAAAGTTAAAACTTGTAGCTGCCTGAAGGCTAGACTGGGCATTATATATCTATATCTATATGTGCAAATTTGTTTCTAATGCTTTCTGTAAAGATTTCATTCTTTCTGCAGTAAGGTTTAAATAAGGGCAAGGTCTTTAAAGGGTGTGAAGACTCGCGCAAAAAGAAACTTCTAATGACGGTAATCTGACCTAGTTTCGAATGAGGTGTAACAGAAGTGAGACATCACCATCGATCCCAGAAAATACACACAGCTTGCTACCGTCGGTAATTAGACACTAGTGTACAGTCAGCACATAAAGCTACGGTCAATACCCACAGCACAGTGTACAACGATACAGCGATGGACATCTCAGGTCCAGCTAAAGATAATAAGGTATCACGTTTCATTACTGTCTGCATTTTGTAGCAACAGAAACAAAACGTCACTTGCATGCAACAGAGAGTAAACTTTTTCAGATGGCCGCACGCGGTTTGGGGCAAGTCTTCAACTTTTTTCACTGCCATCACAGTCCCATGCTTCATATTTACATTCAGTTTCACATCTTCTGTGAAGATGCTCACTAATCTGTGATGTTTCTGTTCACATGGTTACTGGCAATCTTCCTCAGGGATGATATGAGATCATATTAACAATGTCTTCTTCTCATATAAACTTGATGACTAAGAAGGCAGTCATAACTGAAAATGAACAGTTTTAGTTTCTTCTCAGTCTGCATATTTGGCCAAAAAAAAGTGTCATAAAATCTTCATCAGACAGTTTCGAATCTGTCTGGAGGTCAAAATGCCAGCCTCCCTGGGGGGATTGTCTGCTACCACCTCAGAAAGGATTTTTGGTTTGGTAACAAACCCCTGACCTACACTATCACTAGTAGGCCTGGAGCAGTATGGTTGATTTGTGGAATATGTGACCTACTGTAGGAGTACAACATATCTCAGCTGCAAGCAGGAAGCATCTGAGACTAAGGACAGTGCAGTGACACTGATACTGTGAGAAAAAGCTACTGAGTATTACTGTACTTAGGCCTTCTGCATTATAAGTTACATTGTTTTGATAACATTATAAATATGTAATATATACAGTATATTGCAAATGTGCAATCAAAAGGACTGGGAATCACAAGTATTTAAATCTACAACAGGCTAGTTAAAACTTTGTTTTCGTCCTCGTTGAATTAAACTTGACTAGTCAATTAGTTAATGGCTTAACTACAATTTATTGTTGGAATTTGCCAATTTGGTATCAAGAGAAAATTTTCCAAACTCAGCTAAAATATATATATTTTTTGGGCGTTTATTCATAGACTCAAAAAGTAAAGAATCTGACTTGCTGACACTTTTGGTTTGTGTTTGGTGAACATTTATTCCAAACCTACTCACTCCCCTACTGTTACTAGGGTTATTAAAAATTAAAGCTTGAACCTTCAAAATCTGATAAGCCATTTTAACAACCACAATGCCAAGGTATAACCTAAAGGGGTCAAGAATCTGGATTTAGTTCTGTAAATTATACTTTAGTTCTGTAACTCCATCTATTTATAGCTTTCATATTGCAATGAGGTCAACCCCCCCCCCCCCTATATACTTTGTTTGAAGATGGACTGAAGAAAATTGTACTAGTTACTATAGCTCTACCACCAATGTCTCTTGAGAGGGGGGGGGGTTATAGAATTGATTAAGGGGCTGGTAAACAATACTCAGATACTAAACTTAATACTACATACAGTACTAGCATGAATTTAATAGTATAGTCTAGAATCCAGATTAATTTCAATTCCCTTGTTTTCATTTTTATACAAAACCATTGGGGTGTGGGAGGGGGTGGGACGTTTGGTCCTGAATTTGTCAACGAAGCTCAACTAAAATAATGATTTGGCTATGAATCCACTGTATAAGTATACACCCCACAGTACTACAATTTGATAAACACAACTTATTTAGTACATGTATACAACTTATTTAGTATGTATACAGTACTACAGCATAATGTGCAGTGACTGAGACTACTATGGCCAGATTACTTCTCCCATTCAAGATTGTGACAAAGCATGCCAACCCACCCCCCCCCCTCCCAGACTCAACACATGAAACATCCACATGCATTCACTTCCTACTACTAATTCTGTAGTTCAAACATATGAAAAAAGATTCATAACAAATATCGTATTTCAAGGAACTTCTCCAGACATATGATTCTGTGACATGTTTGAATAGTGTATTGTCCCAACTAAGGTTGTTGAGGCTAGAGCCTACTGACTTGTACGTATGTCAGTTGTATGGTTTAACTTTGAACAGTTAAACTGACAACCCTTCAGTACACACTGCAATATACTGTATATTGCAACCATATGTCAAACTTATTAACAATGTAATAATGTATACATCACAGACTGAACGATACTGTAAGCAGAACAGGATGTTCTTGATTTTGACCTTGTTCCGGGAATAATTAATAACCTTAGTTACTGTTATAATTTGTTTACCATGTGGGTCAGTCAATGCATTAACTTGCTGTAACTTTAAACATAAAACAAAATTGATAAACAAAACATAACAACATTATTATTATGTGTGTGGGATTGTTTCCTTATTATATGCAGGAAGTATATATATGTGATAGTAAGTTCAGAAATGAAGCCCTTGAAAACATTTTAATTCAAGATCAAAACAAAAGAACTACCAGTCATAAGTAAACTGCATGTTGTACTCAGTAATTTATTCCGATATTTTGTTTACATTTCAGTATATAATATTAAAATATATTAGGTAAAGTTATAAAAGAATAAATAGTGACAAGCAATAGAATGGACCATTTGAAGTATTCAAACACTACAAAACAGGGCTGAACCTCTCTCTTCTGAGGCCTTCTAAGCTTAAATAATCTTTTTAAAGTCTGGGCCATTTTTAAGTACAAGATTGATTTCCCAGCAGTTGACCGGCCCAGATAATAAACCACTACACAATAGAGCTAAAATCTGTGGTGATTTATCTCAGAAGATTTTTAAGTGTCTCAGTTTTAGCTTCTTTGGGATAAACCTTCCATTGTAAGCCTTACTGAGATATTACTACAAAGGGAGGGATGCAAAGTCTGGGGCTTCCAGAAAGGAAGGAAGCAGCATAGACAGAAATCAATAAAGATGACCAGAAGTCTTAGGAAACAAAAGTGCTATATGGATAGTTTATCAAATAAAGGAAGCCTTATTGGCAATCATTACAATAAATAGTTGATAAGCAGACAGACAGGCTGTGCACTCTGGATTAGATATTATAAACCAAACCTACTTTGAAAGAAAGAGGTTTACATAATCCTTTGGGGTTTTCCTATAGTTTTGGCAGCATCAAGTACAGTACTATGAAATTGTGAATAATGTTGTAAATTACAAGATGTAGCTAGCAGGTAGGGGTGCAGGTGTGTGGGGGGTTGGAATCTTTGATGGCAGGTCTATAATATATTTTTAGCATGTGTGGTAGAATACATGTTTGTTTCACATCTATTGCAACTTTTGATAGGCTAAGTTTGTTATAAGTAGTTAATCTGACCCAAAAAATAATATTGATGCAAAGTTAATATAAGGGCTTAACTGAAATTTCCACTTTAGAACATATCTGCAAACATTAACTGATACAGATATGTTAAACATCAATCAAGATATCTCCTAACAATTGTTATGAGCAGAGTTCATTCTGAGGTTTATTGCTTGCAAACAACAAATATGATGTTATCAGTAGTTGAAACAATTGTTTAGAGATAATGTATGTTTGGCAGGTTGTTGAAAGTCACAAGAACCACATCATAACACTCACAAGTCATTATGAATACAATAGGCTAACAGCATATGGTATGATGAAATAGGGACACTGCCACAGAAATATGCCATGGTGCAGCTATGCTGTCCCTATCATGTAAACTTATTGTTAGCCAAACATATCGTTATGAAGTAGCCTAGCATATTTTTAATTTGCAGTGAGGACAGTTGTAGGAACCAAACCAACACAACAAAACTGCTGAACAAAATAATGGTATAATTATTTATAATTTGTTACATGCCATCAATGGAGGTTGGTATGTCTTTGATACCTGGGTCGAAAAACATAAAGGAGTTAGTATAGCGTACATACCACGTTCTTGAAGACCCCCGTGTCGAGTATATACTGGAAATCGTTATCAAAAAAGTCAGTAGGCCTATCGTCTGCTAACAAATCCTCCATGGCGCTTCTAAGCCTTAGTCTAGGGACGGTTCCGGGCCGTTAAGGGGATAATCTGTCAGAATTTTGGCAACCTGTTTCGGTCCAGTATTGGTTTTGCGTGTGTGCCTGCCTCTGTGAAAGTCAGAATTTTTCCGACGAAATCTGTAGTCAGTCAGCGGAAGCTGTCTGTGTAATGTTTACTGTGCACACATTGGATTTCCAATATAACGCAAGACTAGCTCTATAGCTAGCTGAACAGCTGTTCTCTACAGTGGTGCTGTCCTTGCAAATGTCATTTGTGAATCACTCCGCTGAATTAAAGTAAACTAGCATTGGTTGCCAATTATTCCAAAGTTTAACCCCTTAGATAAATAAAAATCCTTCACTTGTCTTAGAAAACTTCCAATTTGATGCTCTATCACCCGTTTGATATGAAATTAAACGAAATATGGTCGAAAATTTCAATATGCTCGCTCAGCATATGGTCGAATCTCACAGCGTAGTAAGCGTGAATAATAATATTAGATACGCCCACTAGTAATAGAATCGCCACGTAAGCAGAACCGTTTCAGCAGATGGACCAATCAGATGCTTGTTGCATAAACATTTTTCATTCACAGATAAAACAGCTGTTAATTTCCTCTCGTAGTAAAGAAAATTTGAGATGCAAATCGTTCCTCACACATGTGAACACGCTGGGATGTTGTTGTGTAATATCTATAGGCTAACTAGAATTCATCTATTGCTTCTGTCCTCAATGAAATCTGAAAGCAGAATGACTAGTATTGCGCAGCCACATAAATATAATCACGTTTTTCCAACACTTTTGAATTGACGTGTATCATTTATCGTGGCACATTTCGTTGCTAGTCGTTCTTGCTCATCACCTGTATTCTTGGTTACACCCATTTTCTATGTGTCTCGGTAAATTTCTGTTATTGGAGGGTTGGAGCTGCGTAGATCAGCGTACTAGTAGATTTGTCTTTCCTGTCCAGGTCCTTTCCTGTGTGACTTTAACATGTATTCCTTTCTAAACATTCCTCTTTCATCTTAAAGTTTTATCTCTCATCACGGATCTTATCACGGCTGTACATTCCATCTACAACCTCAGTATTTCATCATCAAGTAATAAGGTAGTAAATATGAATTCAGCGTCCTAGCAATATCGTTATGTTTAAACTTGAATTTTTGGAACCGGATAGCTGATAACATTAAACTTTGATAATGAGAAAGTTCGTAGGCCTCATAAATCATACCTTCAAGGAGTCAACTTACAGCTACAAAAACAACGGACTCAGTATTTTAGTTCGCAAATTCTGATGTTTTGGGCAATTTAACAACATTTTCACGTGACCGCATGACGTTGATACGCAGGTCGTCGGGTCACCAACAAACGCTCAACTGACTATTATCTTCAGCTACAAAAGGGGCCTGAACTTACCCCCCCCCCCCCTCGCCAACCCCACACACACTACCAACACAAGTCTGTGTCACAAACCCTCCCTTTCATTCTCCCTCAAACAAGTTCTCCAAATGTTATTTGACGTCACTAATGGCTAACCTATACTGGGGTAACCTGTATCACAGTTTGGGGCCTAACTATCTTTTGCGGAAAGAGCAAAACACACACATGTGAACCTCTCGTATTTGGTTGTGCTTACCTACGTTCCTTGCTATTTGCATTCGATTCGTGCGTGGGTCCTCTTAAACTTTACCAATTAGTATACCTTTTACTTGTTATAAATCCTCTTACACCCACGGATTTTTTTTTTACCCACGCCTACTGCCAGGGTCCATACAGACCTCCATTGACTCCAAATTCAAAAGCTATTGCCATAGCTGTATTATGAGAAGAGGCGTCCTAATGAATTACCCTACCAACTTTTATGTAATTGAGAAAAGGCAAAGAAAATCCCTTTTAGGCCTGAGTTCATAGCTATAGGGCTTTTATAATAGACCTATACAGTTGGGAACTGTTGCTTATAGATGAGGCAGACTCGCAAGTGGTCTGATACTCGAATGTGCTACGGCTATGGACATTGATTGGGCCATCACTGTATTACAGTCGGTCTGATTTGGGATACAAACTACTGCTGACTATAGCATTACATAGACGCAATTGGACTCCGACCTCAAGTTCTCGGCCCGGACTAACTGGAAGAGGACAGGTTGTAATATATGAACTCGGACTTGGGACTTAATCAGTGACTTTTCCAAACATACCGTATCATACTATGGTAAGCTGGGGTCCTATGCCCGGTTTTGTTATATACCGTTTATTTGTGTTTTACACGCTGATGCCCTTACAATCCGAATAGAAATAGCGGGGGGGGGGGGGGGGGGGGG
>JAIPMN010002376.1:0-19106 GCA_020650975.1 Apostichopus californicus
TGTACTTTTTGGTGAAATTTGGCTCTTCCTGTAGGTTGTCATGGTGAAATCGTGTATTTCTTAGGGGTGTCCGAACTTCGCAGTGTTCCGAACTTCGCAATACTGACTACATGAAATCCAGGGGCTACATGTCCATGGCAATAAAGGAATCTGGTCATTTTCACCTGGCCAAACATTGGGCATCATCTAATCACAGTACTGACTAGGCCTACCTGCTATTCACCCTACAGTCTCAAATAATTAATTGTGAATACCATTTGCATTAAACCCTCTGTGCTTGGCACTTCATCACCAAGTGTAAAAATATTGTGCTCTGCAGTCTGACTGGATCAATTAACTGCTTGACTGATGGAATAGGTGAGGTTATATTGGTATGTTATTGGCTGTCTTTATTTAAGGACAGTACTATTCATTTCTTACTCATAAAATATGAAAAATTATGGGCCTACGTCAACTAAAGAATACGAAATGAAATTATGATAGTGACAAGTATTGACATACAACAGCAACACTGTTGTAATGTAACCCTAGGCCTAGTGTTAAAGCCTAACACGAAGGCCGAATAAGGCCACAAGAAAAACTTTCAACCTAACATTCGGCAATTTCAAGTTCGAACTTAAATTAAGATTAATGCTTTTATACCTTTAACTTTGAGAGAATATTTCCACATTTTTCGACATTCGGTGGCTTTCTATTCCATTCTTTTTTCAGTTGCTGGTACAGGGAAACGGCATTCTTCAGAGCGGCCATTATACTTGTAAGTTGTAAGTTCAATTTAACTTTTGGTGTAGTCTGTAGGCATGTACAATGATATAGAGCAGTGATTACATGCAAAATTCGAAGGCGGGAGAAGCGAAGTAATATAAAACCTATACAAGATCTAAAATCACAAGCTTTAAATCACAGAAATTATGTGTTTTGGTTCAGTGCCTTTATTTGGTAGTATGCCGATGTTGCGAAGGACTTATAAAGTTATATATCTCAAAAACCAGGTTTGTAAAATTAGTGAGTTGGGAAAAAAGGAACAGAATAAGTTTTTTGAATGAATTTCTCACAACACTTTATACACAAAGATCAGTACGAACATGTACGCAGAATATGATTCCACTCGTCATACTCATGAGTCATAACATACTACATAGGCTAAGTTTGAGTCGCTATTTCATAATTGGTAGCGATTCGACGAAAAACTAGCTCAGTCACGTATTTGTGAAGTTCAAACTTAGCCTGAATTATTAATGTCCAATTTAGAACATGAAAAGAACTTATTGTGCCGGGGGGGGGGGAAGGGGGACCCCAGACAAATTCATTTCCCCATAACATTAGTGGGCAAAGAAATATTGTGAGAAAATTAATAAAATGCATTCAAAGGTTCAGTTAAACCAGTTCGAAGTTGGTGTTAATTCATTATTGACAGGAATTCTCAAATAAATACCAGCTAATTGCGTCTCAAGTTAAATATTATCCTATCATTTTGCTTTTTGTCATTAGGCCTACTACGAGGCCCTTGTCCCCCTCCCTTCGCCATGCAAGCTACCCAGTGAGATTACCTACTGCCATGCGTGTTATATCATGTATATGTTTTTATACCATCGTTATATTGACCATGCAAAGTTAATCTGATCTTGTTTCTAGGAAGCTGCACCATGATATATTACAAAATTTCAACATGGCACGTGTGAACTCACACAGACTGATCAGTCATTAGAATTTGCATAACCGAAATTTTGTTTCCATTGAATATATATACAGATTTAAGCAGATTGTAATAAAACAAATGGACGATGGCACTGGAAAGACAGTTTTGTAGTGGCTGAATGAATGAAGCCTAAGTCAATGAAACTGAGCTTCATATACAAATTTATTTAAATCATAATTATAGTAACCATAGACAATGAGATAGCTTAAACTGTCTCACACTGTGAAACCATCATATTATTTGTTTTGTGTTTCTGGCTGCTGCCACAGTGCCACGGATTTGACCAAGCCACCCTACAATTAGCTTCTATTTTGAGTGAGTTATTACCTACTTGAATAATTTCTACCAAACGAATCAATATTATGGTAATCATATGAAGTACTTTGAACATTTTAATGTATTGAATAAAATTTGTAAGCTCTCAAGCCTCTAAAGTCCACCATATCCTATAGTGTCCAATTTTCTCGTTGACATTTCAATAAATTGAATCTGCCCTTCGCCCCTTAGTGGTAAAACTTGTTTTCAGTGTGAATTACAAGCTATGAATTTTTTTTTGTACCTCTGAGTTGCCTTTATATTCGTAGTTGTATATAATCACCATCTACATTCAGAATTGTTTCTTCCAACATAAGGTCGAACAGTTAAGTTGAAATTATCCAGGGCCATTCTATGAATTTATGGCCTGATATAATCTGTGAACATTTCCACGTGTAAAAGTAAGTGGGTCTGACATTTCGATCCTAGCAGGATCTTCTTCAGAGGCTGAATGACAAGTACCAGAAAATACAGGGGACAAAATACAAACACAGAATACATATATTTTAATGAGCAGGGTGAACACAAAAGAGATAGAAGTAAGAGGATTAGTAGACAAAGGGTGGAGAGAAGAAAGAAGCCAACAGGGGGAAGAGGAGAGGTGGGAGATGAACTGTAGAGGGACAGAAAGAAGAAATTTTACTTGAGCTTAGTACTGTAACATTACAAAAACCAAATGTATTGGTAAAACTTAAGCCTTGTGCTACATGACTGCATTTTATATACCCAGTTTTACTGTACTAGGCCTGCATGTTTTATGTGGCTTCTTTCTTCCATTAATTACATAGGCTCGCCAGGTTTTAAATATAACCTTGATGGTGAGTGCTCTGTTAAGTCAAGGATGAAGCATAAGAAGATATCAAGACATGCTGTGAATAGGACACCGTCAAGATTGGAAACCATTGATGAGGAGAAAGAGGTGTCCTTTGGTGATTCTGCAAAATCAGAGCTGTATGCAAAGTTGCCGTTCTTAGAAATCTGCACATATGTGGGATGGTCCATGTTTGCTTGGTTTTGTGTGTTATCTTCCCTTTACCAGTCATCTCAGAGTAAGTGGAACAGAGTGCCATGACTGGTATAATTAATTTAAATTTGACTCAAATCTCTTTTCTGGCATTAGTTTGGTAGCACAAAGGTCTTTTGTACTTGCCACATGGCAACTCCTCAGTTGCTACTCCATTCTTATTTTGAAATTTTTGAAGTCGACTTGAAAGATCATTATTTCTGCACACAGCCTAGCCTGTTGCCCGCAATTGTTGCTACTTCCAAAAATCATTCTTTGACAGTGATCAGGATATAAGGCAAGTTATATAATCATGCTAAGAAACATACACAACGATGACAGCATCAAACAGGAACATACTTTATTCTAGCTAGTACTTTAAATTTACTTCTAATTTACTTCATGCTATCTTTGCAAGCTTTTACTGATAGAGATTTATTAACATTTTAAGGCCATTTATAGTAATGCTTTCTACAGGGTATGACCAGTGAGAGACTCACTATCGAATATCCCACTTTTTTTTTATCCATTTACTTCAAATGACCGTATGTTTCATTTTGGCTTCTGTCTATTTTTAGGAGATATACTGGAAATTGGTGTTCTTTATTTCTAAAAAACTACAAATTTAGGTCTAGAATTTTAGCCACTTGATAATAAATGCAAGTGCCTAAAAAATCTACTTCTCAAGTCAAATTCCCACTGACAGTTTCCTTGAATTAATACAAGAGCAACAGATGTCTTGCAGAAACATGCCAACTGCTTATTATTTCTGAGAGCAAACAGTGAAATCTTTTGGCATTTATCTAATAAAATGCTTGAATTTTTCAAGGCCTGACAGTAAGAAAGAATCAAATTTAAACCAAGGCAGATTTTGCAGGTTTTTAATTTTAAATTGCTATTAATTTGTGTAAATAATATTTTGTCAAGAAATTAACAGATATTATACCTGTGAGTTTAAATTCATATCAATGTCACTGATCATTTGGATGTTTCAGAAGTGTATAACACAATTTTGCCATGTTATTGGAAATAAAACAACAAAGCATGATTCTAAATCTTTCTACTTTCATAAATTAATTTGGCACTATCAGCCAATAACAAAATTGTCTTCTACCTGATTCTGCAGTTTATTGCACCAAAGATCCTCTATCATACCTTTCTCTGTTCTCAGTATCCTAGGACATTTGTTGTATGATATATAAAATGTTAATAGTTAAGCAGGATGAACAATATTTGTCTCACAGCGACAAGTTTATATTAAAGCTTAAAAGATGATGTTGCATAACAAAAGAGAAAGGGAATTAAAACCATGTACATATGCTCTCAGAATAGTCTCAGAATAATCATGTCTTAACACAGTGTATTTTGTTATATTTTCTTTTCAGAACATGCATCTGCGCTTCATTCATCCTCCCTTCTTCTCACAGGCTGGCAGATGTTGGGAGACACAAGACAGGTAAATTCCTACAGATCTATGCTACTATCTTCATCATTCCAATAGCTTGTGCAAATGCATTTATTACACAATGTAAAAATTCTTAAATAGTTTGACAAGGATAAGTTTATTAAAGTTTAAATGTTTAATGTTCAGCAACTTTGTATCCATTACCATTAATGCATTCATTTAACCTCTATCCCAGCTTTTGTTTTTCTGAGTTTTCCATTTCTTATCTGCTATTTTGGACCCATAATGTAACCCTAGCTTTTGACGAGTTTTAAACAATATATATATCCTGTTTCATAAAAGGTAGCAGTTCTGGGAGTCACAATTTTATAGATGTAAGTTAAAAAATGCAAACCCCTCTTCTATCCAAAATACCCAGGATGGTGCTGATGTTGAGTGGCGATTCTGGAAGATGACCATAAATTCCCAGTTTCTCCTGATGGTCTTGGTGTATGTGCTAATAATGAGAGCGGTTGAAATACTTATACCTTTGGTAAGCACTTTATAATATAATAAATGACATACTCAGTTGTGGAAAGAAAAAACATCAAAGGGTAAGAATCTGGACCAAAGACTAAAGTGGATGATCTAGTTACAGAAGTACATTATAAACAGAACTGTAAAAGAAATGAATTTTGGGAATGAGTTGTGGGAAGTGTTCAGAAAAATATCAAGTTTGAAGTGACCACACTCATAGTGCTCGTATGAAACTTTTTTTTTCGTAACAAGTTTGTTTCAAGAATTTGTGACCATAAATGTGTGTTTTTGTGTGTCTGTTTAATATTATAAATGTTGTCTGAAGACAAACAGGAGAACAAACTTCAAAATGATTTTATGGAATGCTCTTTGATTGATTTCCTTCCTTTGCTAAAACTGTTAAGCTGTTAAATCCCTAGATAGATCAATTGTCTTTACTATGTAAGCTATGAAGAACAATGTTGAAAACTGACTTAATAATGCACAGTATTAATATAAACTGAAAGTAAAAAAACCCTTAAAATATATATTAATTTCTCACCTGTTAAGGCAAATCAGTTTACATATATATATATATATAGAAATGACCTGTAACATTTTCCCTTTTGTTTTTGCAAATTTTGTTTGTTTGTTTGATTTGCAGAAGAGGGAACTGGCATGGACTATCCTCAGCGTATCATTTCTAACGATATTTTATGAATGGCAATTACCAGCAATGCTTGTTGTGCACACACTTGTTTCATTCCTTGCTTCAAGATCACGATCCACCAGGATAGTCTGGATCGTCTCTACTCTACAACTCTGCAGTCTCTATGTAGAGGGAGCTAACTCTATCATAGTAAGATTTTGTTAATTCTATTCATTTTCTAGGTATATCTAAAAGGTATGGAAAAGAAAAATTACTTGCTGCCTAAGAATTAATTTTTTGGGCTCCTGGGACCAAATACGCTCCTCAAAGCTTTAATAAAAGAGTACCAACTGGCTAGAACAAAATCTAAATTTTGATAAGTCCTTTTTACTTTCAATTAGGGACATCCTACCTTTAACTATAATGGAACCACTGAAGTGAATTTTGCATTTTTCTTTACTGATATATTCAGATGTGTTTGTTAGTTGCAAACATTATAATGGGTAATTTTTTGGCATCTATACCTCCAAGTCAAATGTGAAGGGTATGTGTCTCCTATTTTAAAATGTAAATGGTTCTATCAAGCTAAAAATTGCAGAGGCACTGACACGCAGCACTGTAGATGACTTCTAAATGAACAGATATTTGAGCTGCTCTTGATAAATGTTTTGACATAGTTAAACTCTAAAAAGGTAATAAAAATGAACCGCCACTGGGTGGAACAAAATCTAGTACGGTGTCTTAGTTTTATCGATTGCATTCATGTCTTGAGTAGAATTTGGTAGATTTGTGAAATGCTGACCAAATTCAAGACAGTGCTATAGCCAAGATAAGTAATAAATAGATATTGAATGTGATTTTGCTTTTGTAATAACACAGAAACACATTAATTACAACTCAAATGGAATCTTGTTGTTTTTTCTCTTCTTTAAAGAGGGCTTATTTTGGATTTCCTCACCTGGAGCATGCTAAGTTCTTTACAGCGATTTGTATTATCAAATTGGTGAGTTTTTCTCTGGAGTGCTGCGATGAAGAAAACTTGCCTGTATGTCCATCCTCTGAGAAGACTCAAGATACGCTGTTTGATGCTCTCAGCTATGCACTATATTTGCCATTTGTATTCGTCGGGCCTTGCACCACCTATGATCTCTTCAGAACACAGGTATGCTCATAGGTGCTATGTTCACCAGTAAAGTTGGCTGGCATAGATGTTAAAGTCAATTCAGGTTAAGGATCAGTTCTCCTCACTCCAAGTGATGCAATCAAGATATTCTCGCCCTTGTAGAATCCATTGTACAATGTCCATTCCACATCTACTTTGTTTTATCGTTACTTTACCTTACAATGTTTCACTTGTTCTATCTCTAGATGAACAAACCTGTTGAACCTCTTAACAAGGAAATGCTGCGGGGATTTCTGTCAGAATTTATCCGATACTCACTTGCATTGCTAGCAGTTGAATTCTTTCTCCACTTCCTGTATGTTCCAGCATTAGCTCACAGAAAAGACATTTTAAGAGAAGAATCTTTTCCAACACTCTGTAAGTGTTATGTCTATTCACAACATCGTTAAACATATGTCCTAACATCTTCAAAGTTTTCTGATCCATTCAAAATGCAGTTTGATCAGAAATTAGTTTGGTGAAAGTCATAGGATTCAGTTTCATTGTATGTTAACTAAATAGCAGTTTCTTTTTATGGTTTTAAGTATTTAATAGCCACAAAATGCATGATCAGGTGAAAATGAAGTGCCTTGTAAGTTGTAAGTAGCGCACAACACAAGTTATTGCTACCTCTTCACATTGTCAGTTTAATTTGGGTTTGTACTGCTTTGGATATAAATAGCATGAAAATCTGTGAAATATTATATTCTCAATGATAAGCCTTGGTTGGTTACGGCTTCAGTCTACAGCAGCTTCTGAAATAGTGTCTAAAATTAGTATACTGGAATCATAAAACAAAACATGAACAGGTCGTAAAACAAAATGCTAGGTCTGTGTTATTTTACTGCAATTTATCAAAATATGTGCAATATTGACAAGTCATTTACAGATAATACAAACAAAGAGAAAGAAAACAAGAAAAGAAAAATTTGCAAAAAATGTTCATGCACCACTGCATGGGAGAATAGTCGATGGGAGAATCGTCCTGCTCTCTTGGGTTCCCTCTTTCTCTTCTTCT
This sequence comes from Apostichopus californicus, assembly GCA_020650975.1. Taxonomy (NCBI): domain Eukaryota; kingdom Metazoa; phylum Echinodermata; class Holothuroidea; order Aspidochirotida; family Stichopodidae; genus Apostichopus; species Apostichopus californicus. The sequence goes on from JAIPMN010002376.1 coordinate 7,747, forward strand.
TTATTCTGATGATCTTGTCTGTCTGTGTTCGTTATCTGCACAGAAAGAATGATGCTCTTGATAATGTTATGCATTCATTGTGTACTCTCAAAATCGGAATAAACATGATTAGTTATTACTATGTCAAGTTGTAAAGTCACTGTCTTGCCTTTGTTTATTACCCATCTTTTGCAGTAATTGTTTGTCAATCTACTAGAGCTATGCTTTATTTATCTCTTCAACTCACAACGATGTCTTTCATTTATTTAACCCTTTTTCTGTACCAGTAATTGTGTAATATTCTATTAAAGAGAGGTTATTTTCAAAAGTCTCTTCAGCCCCACCAATGTCGTAAGAACCATCATATCATACCATTCTTGATGTTCGCTCCTGTTTATGTTTCATTTAACATTTAAGTATCTCTTTTTCACTCCACAGCTGCAGTAATTGTTCTTAGCCTGGTATTCTTTCAGATGAAGTATTTGATATTGTATGGATTCCCTAGAGCTATTGCTCTGCTAGATGGGTTCAATGCACCTCTGCCACCTGTTTGTGTTTTGGGGCTTTATTCTTTTAAAGACATGTGGAAGTAAGACAATCAATACATCTGCTTATTCCCAGTTTTGGTTGGATAAGGAACTCCTAACTGTGTTTGTCGAATTCTAAGGGTTTCATTAAGTTTTGTTAAGTTAGCACTATATTACTGTTACCTGCAGTAGTTGGAAATGTCAGTGGAAAACCTCTCTTTGGTACTATGAGAGTAGAAGAGGGGATAGACAAACTATTTATTGTACTTGTCACCCGACAAGAGTCTGGAATTACTGTGATGACATTGTCTGTGCTTTATGGAACCTGGTTTATTGAAAAAGAATGTTTGTTGCAGTAACCCCTCTCACGTATTGTCACTTGTTCCATTCTCATTTTGGTAAATACGAGGAGATAACAGGTTTATATAATACCTTCATTTATATCTGTGGATTTTCATTTCATCCTACAGGTACTTTGACAGAGGCTTGCATAGATTTCTGGTGAGGTTAGTGTGTCCATTCTTAAAGCAGCCTTTTATGATAATGTATAGCATTTTGCTCAATTATGCCCACCAAAAAAAAAAAACCCCAATCGAAATATTGATTTCAATGTTGATCAAACTAAGATGGCCTTCTGGCTGTTCCCACTCAAAATGCAGTGCATTTTGACCAATTTATCATTTACTTTCATTTTGTTACATAAGTGTTAGGTATACTGGATGTAACCCCAAAGGAACCCTAAATTCAAATAACAAACTAATTCTTGATTAATTGAAATTAATGTGGTACTTTCAGCTAAAGAGCTGCATTGTAAGTGGCATGATCACTGCGTTCAAACTATCTTAATTTGATTCTTGTTTTTATTTTGATTATTTTGATTTCAGATACATTTTTATTCCTCTCGGGGGTCCCAGACAAGGCGTACTGATGAATATAATGTCTGCTGCTGTAACGTTCCTATTTGTCTTTTTCTGGCATGGACCTCAAAGTTTTGTTTTTGTATGGGCTATCTTGAACTGGTTTGGCATCATGTTGGAGGTTCTGGCCGGTAAACTAGGAAGGACACTATATGCAAAGAACATGGTGAGATATTTCAAGCGGCAGGTTGTGTATTATGCAGTGTAAGCAGCTTACTCTATTGCAGGCAAACTCGAGGGTCAAAGTATGGTTTCTTGATCAAAATCGATAACGCATTTGATTTAAGTTTCAAAGCAAATACATTGTTTTAATAGAGGAGTTCTATAAAGCTACCATAGCTAGAGCTACCCTGTTTTATCTGAAGAAAGTTGGACCAAGTCGTCACAACCAGGAAATCGTTCCAGATTTTAAGCTTGTGTGATCTCGATGTAAACTCAGAATGGTTAAATGAATGCATGACTGTTACGTTCAGTTGCTATTGCCTCAGTCCTTTGCTATTGATTTTGATTGCAGTGGTTAACTACCTGGCCTTCAATGTAGACATGTTGTTTCGATCACCCTTTTACATTTTGTCATTCTTCAGGATGCCTGGTTGTCGGGGGCAACTTACCGTAGATTGATGGGTCTTGTGCTCGTGCTGCCCAATACTTTCATCGTTGCTGCTAATTTGGTCTATCTGCATGGAGAGGAGACTCTCAAGATTCAAGTTAAAAATATGTTATTTTCAGGTAATATCGATAAAAGATTACATCTTGATGACGTTGTGGCATCTGGTCAGATATCAAACCAAACTTCACATCATCATGCATGAATGATGTAATCATGACATGTCTACAAATAATTATAAAGTGACACATTGTAGTTGACAAATTATTCAATTATGCCTCACAAATGTCAGTCCTTATATACTCTGTCTAAATTCTTGGAGCATTAGCATAGTCACAGGTGGCATTGGGTAAGGGGGGCGGGGGGGGGGTGGGGGCTGGGGATAGAGAGAAGAGAATGTCTCTCAAAGATAGCTGAAAGAAAATTTGGACATATTAGACAGCACAAAGAGAATTTGAACAGATTAGACAGATTAGACCTCATACGGGCTGAAAAGAATGAAAGTTACAATTAATTTGACTAGGCTACTCTGAACAACTGGAAAATTGCTTGTGATATCACTCCAAAAATTTGTGATGAGTGGCTCTCTTGCTTAAGCCTTAGCTGTTGTTATGATGGAATTTTCCTAAGTGAAAGAACAGTTCTCCAAAATAGCATTGGTGTTACATTCAATAATGTGGCATTACATTAGATTTTAGCCCTTGAAGTGAGTACCAAGGTGGTTTACTGTACAGTAGTTATCAGGTATGGAAACAGAACATTAACGACGATTTTAATAACTTTGGTTTAATCTGTTCTCAGGACACCCATCGCAGATCTTGTGGATATTCGTGTCTGTGTACTGTAATCTACAAATGAACCTTGAAGCACGGCGCATCTGGGGCAAGAGATATCTATGTACAAAGGGCTATTACTTCCGATCCAACCCCAAAGAGAAGGAAGCTTAGCAATATAAAAGTGGGAAATCGTCATCGCTGTGTCACTGTAAGACTTTATCTGTGTATTCATACATGTTTTCTTTGAAATAATTACATGTTTGTTGGACCTGTTTAAAACAAGTTTAGGGCTTGCCGCTTACATTTATGATTTACAAATTTGGGAGCATTATCAGCGGTTTAAAAGTATACAGGGTGTGACTCTCAGAGGTGATCCAGTTTGAGTGTAGAATAGTAACCGGCAGTAACACTGTCTGGAAGGGGTGAGGATTAAATCTGTGTTTGTTGCTTACATAGTACCATTGCTCTTTGATACTCTCTTTAAACATTCCTTGTGTTATAAACAAACATATATATAGCCCATCGAATGCAACACACAGTTGTTGGAACTAAACATCATCTTTTGTTATTTCTGTTAAACAAGTTAAACCTTTAGCAGATTGGCAGTTCCCATTTTTCGTAAATGAACAAATACTTTGGATCAAGATTTCATTACTGTTTTAATATACAACTCCGAACTGCATGGTTTATTATGATAACTAAACTCATCACAGAAAAACATGATATGAACTGTTTTAATCTACAACTCCAAACTGCATGGTTTATTATGATAACTAACTCATCACAGAAAAACATGATACGAACTTTCCTCTCTGACACTTCCATGAAAATGAAGCAGTGACCAGTACTGGTGAAACATTTGCCATCCTTTGCATGAAGTTGCTCAAGTTCAATTTTCCATTTAAAAACATTTCTGATTTTATTTGTAGGTAGTTGAGCTAAATAATTTAAACAAAATTTATCTCTTTTATAAGACAAACCAATATTCATTCTCATATCAGATGTTTCTGCAAATGCATAGAGTTAAAGTTAAAAAGAGGCTGAAATTACAAAATATTGCATTTCAAATGAAAATTTGCTAGGAAATTGAAAATTAGAAATTTAATAATTGCAGGAAGTAGATCAAATTAAAAAGGGAAAGAGGGTTGACATTTGTCTTTCTAGCATATTTTAAGGAATGGCTGGTCACTTTATGCAATAGATTAAGTCTTTCAAAATTAATGTTGGCATGAATGTATTTTTATCTTTTGAGAACATTTTGTACTTTACTGTATATCTTCTGATGCACAAAATATCACGCAATCCAATTTGTAAGCACATTTGGTTACTTGTTTTCTATGTACACATGTATCACATTTAATTTTTTTTTTTATTTTTATATTTATAAAATATATTCATCTTAGCTGACAACTAAAAATTATTATGTTTTTTTGGTAACTCTGTTGGATTTTACTTTCTTTTCAACAACATGTTTATAACCATGTGTTTTACTCCATGTATTCGGCAGACATTTTATAAATTTGTAACAGGGTATTTATCGCATTTACCTAATAACCAGTGGTCCAGTGTTATCATTGAAGATGTTATCATTGAAGATCATTTTTTTCACATTTTTAATGTGGATCATTTTATAAATTTATGAGACCCAGATTTGTATCAACATTCTTGGTTGTTCTACAGTAGTAATGCTCATTACCCAACAAGTAGGATACTCTTTGTTTTCTAAAATTTAGTAATCAGTTGTGCTCAGAGCCAATGGCTCTGGCTTGTTACCATTTGCTATTATAAGATACTGTAGTAATAATTACCAATGATATGTCCATGTGTGTCGTACGGACACTAATTTGCATTACAAATTGGACATCTAAATCAAGGTATGTGTCCGTTTCACCCTGCTAAGTAATGATAACATGGTGAAATAATCAACCTCTGTTTTACATCAAATATACTCTGTGATTTAAATGAGTCTTTGCGCTTGGTTTGCTACGATCGCTAGAATTTGGCAACCAAATAAAAAAAAATAATAATAGTACTAATAAACTTGTTTACCAAATGCAAATAGCCAACAACAAAAATTCATATTAAAATCAAGTCAGTGTCTGATTCAATTTCTTTACTTTTCAATGCTCTTTTGTCTTTCATTGTTTGTTGAACTGATACCAACAACATAAGCTAGTACAGTAGTTGGAGAATAGGGTTGCATATCACTGATATTGCAATACATACAGTATAATCGCTGCAAAAGGTCTTAGTATATGAGCAAGTATTTATTATGACAATGAGGTCAAATCTGTTCAACGTATTCAGATTATTTCTGTATTTTCTTCCAATGTTAAGTATGGTTTAACCTTGTGGAATTTTATCACATTAAGGAAAATTTCTTTAATTTGGAATTTACAACATTTGATTTTGAACTTGGTAAGAAAGGTTTTAAAATTTTCCATTTTATCACATAATTGTGCTCTTTTTTTTATAGGGAAACATGCAGGTATGGTGAATTGAAGCAGTACTAGCATTTTAAAAGTGTAATATCATTGTATAACTTATTGAAAGTGGGTCAAAAGATTTGACAAAAATTGCAGATGTCTTTTCTGTCATGTTTGTGAGTGAGGTTTTCATACATTAAGAATCATTTAAGTTTCTGTGCTGATGCTTGGCTGATCAAAAGACGGTTTCCATCCACTTTTCAATGTTAAAGTTTCTCTTGGCTTCCAATTCTGATTTCTCTGTATCCCTGGATGAATCCATTTCTCGTCCAGTCTTTCAAATCACTACATTACAAGAATTTATATTTGACTTAGACTCTGTTGAGTGTGCTTGGTAAATCTGGTAATACTTCTGTGATCTATGGAATGGTTCCCTTCATCCTAAATATCCACTACCCTCTTCTTTCAGACTCTACAATAGTGTTGCAGTGAGTCACACATTCTTTGAATTAGAAAAGGCTCGAGTTTTTTGAAGCTTCACCCCATAGCATACTGCAGTCATTCAAGGAAAAATATTGACTGATAGTGACTAGCCTTCATCATAAAGTATGTTGAAGCAACTATTCTATTGAGAATTCGCCAACTTATTCAATTATACTCAACAATGATATCAATAAACCTAAAGTAAGCTCTGTCCTCCCGTTTGTCAGGACCCCACTTCAATAAGAGCTCAAAACTACACCCTTTAGTAACTCTAGTAAATGTTTCATAGCAATGGTAGGTCTCAGCAACAGGAAATAAACAGGAACAGTTATGTTAGGTCTCATCAACAGGAAATACACAGGAACAGTTATGTTAGGTCTCATCAGCAGGAACAGTTATGTTTGGTCTCATCAACAGTAAATAAACAGGAACAGTATATTAGGTCTCAGCAACAGGAAATAAACAGGAACAGTTATGTTTGGTCTCATCAACAGTAAATAAACAGGAACAGTTATTTTAGGTCTCATCAACAGTAACTATACAGAAAGATATTTTATGTAACTGATATCTCCCACTTTATTGAATCTCATTTATGTTACAAACCATACTGAGTCTTAAAGGGAGTAAAACTACTGCAGTAATAATGTAAACCCACAAAGATGAGAAAAGCCTAAATGATAAACTTCTTATGAAATCCACAATTTTGCAAGTAAACACCATTTAACATGATTCAAATTCACTCAAAAAAATTCTTTATACCATGATTACAAAATTACTGTAAAGTCCATGATTTGAAGTGCTGAAATACAGAGGTATGTATGACTTCACTTAAATATTTGTGAAAAAAATAATGAACTTTCACAGTTTGAAGCACTGATGTACAATTTTCTGGCATGATTAAGACTTAAAATGTATCCTGTTGCTTTTAGGTCTTTCTGAATTGCCATATACAGATGCCAATTTCCGACAATTCTCTTGCCATTACTTCGATTAATTATGGTAGCTCGTGAAGAGTGACTCATTGATGTACACTTTGACCTAAAACTTACAGTCACATAATTTGACTTAGAAATCCATCAAACAGGAAATCAGTTTGTTTGTTGTGCATACTTATCTCCTTTAATATGTCTGTTGCCAGAAAAGTGTCTGCATACACTCCTGGAATGGGATGATGAAGACATGAGAGACATCTAGTGCCTAGTTTCCTACCCTAGTACTTGTGGCGCATGGATTTTATATCTACTTGAAGGACCCATAGTTGTTGCATGATATCCTTCAACAAACAAAATTGGTAAATGCAAAGAAAAACATTCCTTAAACCCATACAGTACATGCATCTCTGATCAATAAAAGGCATTTGGAAACAGCACTAATTTTCTTCCCGCTCAACGGCGCTACAATGTCGATGAATTCAGAAATGTCATCTATAGTTCTGGTCAGTAATTCAAAGTGTAAGGTGAGTCTTTGGTTGATAGATGAACTTCATATTTCAATAATCACAGAATGTTTAATCATCTTGGTGGGCATACATCACAAATAGGTCTCCCGCTTGCTTTCATAACTTTTTTCTCTTCTTTCACTGCATTGCCATGAAAAAGTCCCTCCTTTACCGTCATAATCACTCTCTAGCTTTGTAGTCATCTATGTGTGTCATGATCCAGGCTGGTACAGCAAGACATCCTAATGTTATTATGCCCAAGCCTGCAAGACTTTCCTGTAAAAAATGAAATGAAAACCATGTTATTGTTCCTTAATCAGCTAACTTTATGCATGAAGACTTCATGTATTGCACTGGAGAGTGGCAGCCCTCTTTCCATTAGGAGCTTCTATGTAGCATGAACCGATGAGTATATTCATGGAAAGAACATTAATTCATTGCAAGTGATATTAAACACTGATATGGTACAAATACATTTGGCCATAAGTACAGTAAGAACACCAATGGTTTCAACCAATTCAGGACAACTCAAACACTACAAATACTAGTGATGGGAAAGGTCCAACAAATTGCTCTTGGATACCCGATTGCAAATTTTGGTTAATCCTTGTTACCCATTCATTATACGTTGAACACAACTGTACTATGGACATATATGTAAGCTTAACACTATGCTGTGTGGACATTACATGTGTATGGCAAGGTAGTACTGTGTATCAATGGCACATTTGTTTGTAATGTTTTGTTAGTTAACTGAACTTCTTATACATTGCATTTGCTGTTTTCTTTCCAACCCCCCCCCCCCTTCAGTAAACAAAATGTTGAGAGTGGTTACAGCGCCTTAAATATCTTCATAGTGTGGTAAGCCAAACATGTTAATATACTGTACATGCACACCAAAGTGATGAGGATTATCTATTGACTACAGTATGTGGCAACATATAAAGAAAGGTGTTAAGAATCAGTTCTCATGTTGACAAAGCATCAACCATTGAACTCACAGGTAATGATTTGACAGTAAAGAATTTTTATTTGAATTGCTAATGCAAATCCCCTTTTAAGATTTGTTATAATAGACTTAGAGCTCTACATGACATTGTTTAAATGCACTGTGAAATGTTTTGACAACCTACAAGTCATCTGGTATACTGTAAGTCACAAAACAAATTGCCAATTTGAACCCAATTGAGAACCCTTTTGACCGCATGAGCCAATTTTTCCACCATTTGAGATAAAATGTTGACCCCTTGAAGCTCAGAGATGAAACTGGATAAGGACCACTTGAAAGTGCTTAAAGCAATACTACATATCAACTTTCCTTGAACTTGATGACTTTATGTTCTGTTAAAGACTTATCTAGAGCCCTTCATAAAACTTAACTAAACTGAATTTGACCAAACTACTGTATGTTCACCAAAAGAAAATCATACCATTGGAGAATTTACTTTAAATGGTTTTCAGACTTGTTGACCTATTTTGACCTCTACAAATTTCAATCATGGGGCATCTATCAATCTGTGTACAAAACTTTCACTGCAATGACAATCTAGCAATGCCCATTAAAGCATAATAATGAGAAGGAATTTCTTGATTAAATGACCATGTACCATGAACTGACATCACCATACTAAGTATATATGTACTAAATCTTACATAGGGTTGAAGATATATTGCCATTATAAGAATTTTATATTAAGCCCCGCCCACTTATCAATATGCATGAGATGGGAACCACAAACAATACTACACACCTATACATCATGGGGCATGTACCTATTACGCATGCCATTGACTCAACTTGTGCTTCTTGAGATATTGTGTTTACAAGCTGGCTGTCACATACACACCCGCACATGACACATACATGCAAAAACACGCATGGTTACTAAACTTTCGGCATCGTAACCAAAAATGTGCATGCAAAAAAACACTTTGTAATTGTGGACCTCTACAGCCATACAATACTATAAGCAAGAGATATATGCAGACTGTAGGTACAGGGTATTTTGAAGAGTTGGCTGTTGGAATTGCTGCAAGGTCAAAGCATTGAGCTACTACAGAGCTGGCGAGTAAGGAAGTACAAGGGCGGATGAAAGAGGGGCTGGGCGGTGAAAATTGGTTGAAATGGTGGGGCGGGAGAAAAGAGGGGCCGGGTGGGATGCCCCTGTTAAGCAGCCAAGCTATGGCACTGGCCATCTGCCCTATATCTTGTATAGAACATTCACACAGTATAGGGAGTGATACGATCGCATCTTTACAACTACACTAGCCAAAGTAGGCCATACAAGAAATGCAATTGGTGTTTGATCAGGACGCAAGCTATTTTACGGTACCTAAACTTTTTTGGGGACTTGCGTCGATAGGACGCAAACATTTTTTTCTCTAGTAACATTACTGATCCACAAAGTACAGAAACTATTAGTGCCATACACCATATCAATCACAAGATATCTTGTTAATTGTTTTGTTGTTTTAATAGTCTACAACCCAGAACTTTTTCTTTAAAACTGTTTCTTCTCTGCAATTTTCTTAGACTATGTGCTCTGAAGGTAGAACCTTCAATTTAATCTTAAAATGAATTCTTAAAAATTTATTGGCCTTATGGCAACCATAGAACGATGTCATTTTCCCTGAGTTTTTAGTGCAATAAGCTAGAACGGTCAAAGTTTAAATTTGGCAAACAAGTGTACTGAGACTTTAAAGGAAAAAGTCTTCATAAAATATTTAAAAGTTTCTAGGCCTACTTTTGAAGGAAACTAAAGGCCTAATTTGCAGCAAAAGAGGTAAATCTAAGAAAGCTGCTTTCTGCTCTATAAACAGAAACACCCATTTTGGGAGCGATAAGTAACGGCAGAAACTGGGGCAGAAATTAACGTCCTTCCTGCCCCCTCCCACGCTAACATACCTGGATCTAGTGCATAACGCCATACCTTTCCGCCATCTACAGGTTTCATTCCTTTCTCCCATGGCGGAAATGATCGAAACCTACGGCGGAAAGGTACATTATAGGAATAGATTTACTTTACACTAGTGTACAGCGATGTATCCGTGAAACTTTCTTTCAATCGCGTGGCCGTAACATGGCACTTTTTCTTTGGCGTAAAGAGCACATTCTCTATGGTGGAAAGTACGGATGCCACCACACAGCCCCCACATTATCAAGGCTAGGCTTGTGCTACTGCTAGTTGTACTAAATGACTTAGGACTATGCGACTTGAAGTCAATAGACAGGTCTCGAAATATAGGTATGAGTTGGATCCGAAACAGCTTAATATTCGGCACGGGGTACAGGATTGGCCGACTCACAAACGAAAATGTGTCCCAGTCACGTAGTCCATGACATATTTAAGCCTAATGTTAGGAACATACATACTAGTGTACGTAGCAAATTAGTAGCCTAACGTTTGCTCTACTTTCTTCGTCGGCAAATTGTTGACTTAAAACGCATGTATTACCTACCCATGTTTTCATTGGGTTTGTTGGAGGCTCTGCGTAGACAGTTCTCCTAAAAAGATGCACCTTCCATAGCTGTCGTGATAAAACAACGGCTTTAGTTGATCCTATCATGATGAAAATTGACAGAGATTCGTTCACTTTATGTAGCAAAGGAGCAGCAGTAGCTGTGAAATTACACTGTGCCAAAGATATTCTTTGACTGTGCTCTTTCTCAGAGCCGTACTTGAATGTTATTGATGAATAACGCCCTCTGTCAGGAAAACCGGCTTACCAAAGGGTTTCAGAAAGAGGCCCGCGGGCGAATATTTTTTTCCCAAACTGAACTGACACTGAAATTATTTCCTCGATTCTGATTGGCTCTCAGCGAGCAAGTGATACACTTTAGTATTCAACATGAATCCATCCATACTCTGTCGATATCAGAATGATCAACACGAACAAATTCAAGATATTCACATTAGCAACTTTCCAGAACTTTTGGTAGGTACATGGGCGTCAATCCAGGGGGGGACGGGGGGACACGTCCCCCCACGTTTCGATGGGTGGGGGACACAATATCAAATGTCCCCCCCCACACATTTGGGAAAAGAGAAGTGTCGTGGCTCTATTTGGTTAGAGCTTACACATCTCAGGATTCATATCATCAAATATCACTCAATGTTGCTGAATGGAGAATTCCACCCAGATCTCGTGAGTTGGTACCCTGAGCTCTCTGACAATCTTAAGCTTAGTCTGCCTTTCTTTCGAGGCC
>JAIPMN010002379.1:4250-18007 GCA_020650975.1 Apostichopus californicus
ATCCATGACATAATGGGATTGTAAATAATATGTAAGAATATCTGGGTGACAAAAATATCCAAAACTAAATGGAATCATTAAATTCCTGCTACCTATAAACAAGTGAGAGAGAAAAAAAATATCTAAGATGGCATCTTATTAATTTGACTAATTTTGTGTCTTATCACGAACAAATAGTTGGTATAGGTTTGGGTGAAATGGCGGACAAATGCAAAAGGTGCTATTTTAGTACAAATGGCACACAACACCTTAAACTAAAAATGATCTGTCGAAACACGTTTGTCTTGTAAACCTTTTAAATATCGAAAAGTTATATTAATTTTTGTGGCAGGCAGCAAAATAGGTGTAGCCATTTTTTGACAAATTATAGTTTCATATGAAATCAAGGCTATAAATTATCCAGGTTGTGTTTTTCTGACAGCGTGAAAATCATTCCATGATGTTTTCTCCTGCGATCCCATGAACAGAACTGTTAAAGAGGATCTAAAGTGTTGTCAGTCAAAAAGACCTACTGCGAATGTCCTATGATTCGACGTGTCGGATTCAAGATACTGACTTGTAAACAGGATGTGATGTCATGTAAACAGGATGTGATGTCATGTCCTGGGCTGGACATGAAAAAGATGGTGCACAAAATGGGGTGATCGATGGATTCAAGAAATGACAACGGATCCAGTGGAGAGATGTTGGATCCGATGTACATGTTGTTTGCATTGATACGTGATCCCGTTCCGTTCTGTGGTGTCAACTGAAATACAGATCTCTCTCCACCGGCCCAAAGTACTGTGACCTGTACGCATTTTTGTACTACTTAAGTAATTCAACGTTTCGGTGTGTTGGTTTTCTTCCCTCAGCAACTGCAATGATATGTGCCGTTGGAGTGTAACGTACATGTGATGTATTGTGACTGTGCGATCAACAGTTTATATAGAGTGCCTGGCATTTGTGATTTGTCACACTATATGAAATGTTACATATAGAATGACCAGCGTTAGTTTACTAAGTGAAATCGGAGAACTGTGGGCATTTAGATACATTTAGCTGCCAAAATCATCAAGTATCTTGAATCAGTGACGACCGATCTGAAGCAATTTCGCTGACATCTTTTAATTTCTAAATTTTTCTAAAGTTTCTGTTTTTCTCTTTGTTGCCCTACCATGACCCCTCAATGAAATTTGACTTCATCTTTTCCCCCCTAAAAAAACCATAAATATAGCTTAGCACTAACCCACCATAAGGCATAATTTTTATAATAATTCCCTTAAATACAAGAATTGACCAGTTTAGCAAATTGTGAATCAACACAGACACACATTCATACAGACTGACAGATTGTTACACAGATATAAATCTGTCAATCTTGAGCTTGGTTATTTTGCTTTAAAGAGCATACTTAGGATGTCAGATATTTATAGAACCTACCTGAATAAGTGAGTAGTAGTCAGGCTGTTATGATCCTTTCTTGTACATGTCATGTTAAACTCAGATTTAATTCCTCAAGGAATCCATTACAACATATTATAACACGAGCGATATTAATAGGTGATAAGGGTGTTTTCTTTCAAATATCCCTCGTCATTAATAATGCATAATTGAAACACACATATTTGTGTAACATGAAAGATCAAGATATTATTTATCAATTGAAAATGCATTTCGGCTGGGGGTGAAATAGCACTTAGCGACATTTAAATATTTAAATGCAAATGTAAGATATCAGCTGGCAAACACCTTTTCCCTGGTGGAAGAGTATGACATACAATCCTTTGATTTTTAATGACAAGGATTAAAAAATTTGTATGACTAGAGATTTATGTCAGTTGAACAACTATATCAAAAGAAAAGAGTAGCATTTTTAGCTTCAAAATTTCACAACTTCGGGCAACAAAATAAATTATTTCGCTACTTGATAGATTACTATAAACAACATCCCCCCTTCCAGAAGGTCATGTTTTAAAGAATCACTCACTTAATACTTTATGAGATCATTTCGCATAAACCGTAGAGAGGCACCCTGTTGAAAGTGGCTGGACTACCAAGACTACCACACACACACACACACGTCACAGAGTCCACACAGTCATCAAATGAAAACACACAATTAGAATCAATAGGAGAGCAAACACTTATGTACCCTACGTGAAAACATAAACAAGACAAACTTAGAAAGTGCCACAGCGTGACTGCAGGTGTTCCATGTAACATTTGAATGACCTTTACGAGTTATTTGGAGCTGAGTTTGTCGGGTTAACAAAAATGCCCGAATAACAATGACAAATTATACTCGACAAAAGGCAAGTGAGGTAATTAACTCAAAAGAGTTTTACGGAGTACAAATGTCATCTTTAAAACCGAGAGAGCCAAGTACGGAAACAGTTTGGGGAATCGCAGATAAGGTAGAGCGAATGTGTGAGTTTTGAGGAGACAGGTAAGTGAGGGGCCAAAAACAAGTCAACCTAAATACATCTTGCCATAGGTTGTGATGTTTATGACCAACAACAAATAAAAGAAAATAAACACCCCACCCACCCCCCATCCACCCCCCCCCCCCTTTTAAAAAAATAATAAAAAAAAAATATTAAAAAATATAAAAATCCTGCAAATAAGTGCAAGGAGACTAGAAATAAGAAAAATTTATATTTGAAATTTATATTTAAATTAACCTGCTCATAAACCAATCAGAAGTGGATTACCAGCTGAAAATGGCTCAACAGCAAAAAAAAAAGTAAAGAAAAAAAAGTGAATGTTTGGACTTACCTTACAGCCTTCACACGATATAATTCCATAGTGTACCCCTGAGGATCTGTCCCCACATATCTTACATGCAATTGTAGGAAAATCTGCAAAAAAACAAGATAAGAAAAAAAAATGAAGAGGCTTAAAAATATAGTTCAATTTTTTTATGATAATGTAAAACTTCAAAATCACCAAAACATGAAGGATAAATCAATCAAATGCACGATAGCCCGTAGACACAATTTGACTAAGTTTGACAGGAAATATGAAAATTTGATAAGTGTCGGAAATAAAGCAAACAGAAAACTTGAAATATTTATAAAGGTTTTAAAAACAAAATGCCACAAGGTTATCCCTTAAAATAGTCTGGATTTGTTAAGGTTTTAGTCGATAAAGTCAATACTAAAAAATTTGTTGTTTTTCCGTGACTTTAAGTTAGTTATATACCACATCGAAACAACGATAGATTTTCGGTCTCTTCCTATACAAACTTGATGTGTTTTGGCAACGCCGGTTTTCCTTAATAGTACCTGAGAGGCAAAAGTAAGCCTGCCTGTAGAGCATGCATCAAGTTTGGAAGCTGTCTCAAATCATGTTCTGCTCAGGGTCAGGATACCCTTAAAGTATTTTGGGAGGGTGATAAATGAACAGTTAACCTGGACACTAAACACCCCCATGTGACTATGAAAGGTATCTGTCAAATATTTACAAGTAGTTTCTCTAATAGTGGTTTCTTATCATCATTAAAAATTCATATGATCAATATGTGTGGGGGGGGGTGATGTATATATATATGTTATAATATAACAGAGATGAGGAGGAGGAAACAACAGAGATTTCCATCACTTCTGGCTTCAGGGACTTGGTTAGAATTACTGAGCCAGTATTATATCAATCAGCACTGAGCCAAATCTTTCAAATAATCATCAAAGTTGACTATTAAATGTTGATAAAGTTGACTGGAAAATTTCTTCCTTGGTGGCTGGTCAAATCCACAGAAATACATCAACCTTCAAAACACTGGTAAGATTAAACACCTAATAAATTGGAAAATCATTTAATAACAATCCTTCTCAGACCCTAAAAGTTGCATAGTTGATGATCTTGAAGTCCTTCAATTATATAAACAGATTAGAGTGATAGGTTTGTAATGTAAACCCCACAAGGCCCCACAATTTGAACCCCATGATTGACTGGGATCGAGGGGGACCATCTAGGGAACCATGCTCTGTGTTAAGTTTGTAATGTAAACCCCACAAGGCCCCACAATTTGAACCCATGATAGACTGGGATCGAGGGAACATCGAGGAAACTGTGCTCTGTGTTAAGTTTGTAATGTAAACCCCACAAGGCCCCACAATTTGAACCCATGATAGACTGGGATCGAGGGAACATCGAGGAAACTGTGCTCTGTGTTAAGTTTGTAATGTAAACCCCACAAGGCCCCACAATTTGAACCCATGATAGACTGGGATCGAGGGAACATCGAGGAAACTGTGCTCTGTGTTAAGTTTGTAATGTAAACCCCACAAGGCCCCATAATTTGAACCCAATAATTTGAACCCCACGATAGACTGGGATCGAGGGAACATCTAAGGGAACTGTGCTCCCTGTTAAGTTTGTCATGAAAATGTTGCTCGTGGTTAACCTTGGATCAGCAGTGATCTTTAATTTCTGTTGTTTTTTTATGCGCATAAATTGATACAATAGTAGTGGGAATTAGTACTAGCAGCGCTGCACATCATACAGCTTGCGGTTTTGAGCTCATTCTTCCAGTAAAAAACCCTCAACTTTTCTCAGGGTTTAATATCGTGCACAGGGTTTAATGCAAGCACAAGAGGGTTCAAAAACAATTCAATCCGAACACCACGCACCGGGTCCGATTCGTAATGAACAAGCAGCCTCGGTGTAATCGTTCGCCCTTCATGTACCTATCGTTATGTAACAAGTATGTTTGAATGTATATTAGATCCTCCTGCAAGTAGGAACTTGCGAAGAAGCCTCATTTGGCTTATCAAAGCCGCAAGCTGACCGAAGTCAGTCTCTTACATTCATATTTAACGTCCATGATTATGAATGGTTAATTGTCAACAACTCTGTAACTGGACGACATACATTAATCTGGGAGTGACTTGAACCGGACTCGAACCGGAAGTAAAAGGACTTTCAACTTCTGGTCCTCGGTAAGTCTCCTCAAAGTGGAAGAAGTTGAACTTTGTTTGGTCGCTATCGAGAGCATGGGTGTCAAGTTTCTAGTAATGAGGGCAGTAATCCGAAGGTCAGCGGTGAATACAACATTCAGTACAGTAGCTCTCAGACACACATTATAAGTGTTGTTTCATCAAGTGCTAAGAGAGGATGCAAAGGTACTTAAAGCAGAGATAAAAGAGAGGAAACTACCGACATACTGTCCTAGTTTGCGTTTTCATTTTACTTCCTTTCTTCATAAACCTTGACATTAAGCCCACTGACGACATCATTTTGTCCTAAATGTGTAAAAATTAACGATTGATGTGGTAAACAGGCTCCGTTTTTGTTAGGTGGGCCACACGCTGTGAGTTTAACATTAACGATTAAACAATTCGGCATCCATTATACATCCGACATATGCACACGATAACCACGCTGCCAGAGAGAGGGGGGGGAGGGGGGTATTGTAAGATGTACAATGTAAACCCTGCAGTAGCCTACATGTATTGTATTCAACTTAAATCATTCTATTACTGATACTGTTGTTAAGTCTTGTGAGCAAGCAAGACTGTAAAACCTTCAACTTTTTAACTTCACTGTGGAAAGCATTTACCAAAATGAAAAAACGGAGAAAAAAACATATTTCTCCATCTGACGGTCAAACGCATACTGTATAACACACTTGTATACAAACTTGCATCCTACATTTTTTTGTCAGTTTTAAACGAGTTTATGTCTGATAGGAGACTTAAGTTATACCGTGCAGGCAGAAATAATTCTAAAACTTCACACGCACGCAAGTGTTAGGGAAAATTTACATCTTTTAGAGGTTTTTGAGGGGGGGGGGGTGAACGAAATTGTATGTCTTTTACCAGTCATGAATATTCAACAGAGACCTGTATTATTTCAGCTCTATACTTTTGGACAAATTTCTACTTTAGGGATCTCTTAGGAAATTAATTTCTGAAAAAAGTTTTCCAACCACTAACATGCTATTCTGCAAAGTTGCATATAAAATTTTACTTGGATATTTTAATTGATGAAAAAATTCTCGTCTGACATTCTTGTTCGTCTGCAGTGAAGGTCAGAAACTTAGGAACTGAATCTCATAGAACTTGGCTGAACACTCCAATTTTGTCTTAAAGGAGCTGTTTCTGTTTTAATTGGTCATCAAATTTATGACAAATTTAAGCAAGTTTACCGAAACGAACTTAACTTTAATAACTTTAATAATAGTGACTTCAACCCTGTTCATCATTCCATTTCATTCTAAATATTCTTCTTTTTTTTTTCAAATCATAGTAAGCAAAAGAGCAATTCATGAATTTTTTGACATATGATTCATCCTTCAAAAGTGAAACCTGAATAGCCAAGATACTTGACTTCATTATTGGATTTTCGAATAGTCTTCAAAATCTTGAAAATCACTGATATTAACTCGCTAAGCTTCTTTCATTTCCATATGGAAGCTCTCAAAAAGATCTAAAGGAAAAGATTGGTCGATAGTGGTCTTCTTTTAGATAAACTCCCAAGGCCAATTTGAAAAAAAAAAAAACATTTTTAGCAATGATTACGATCAACTACAGCCAATCATAATAAATCTATCCGATGAAATTTGGCGTAAAAGTCGCGACTATACATGAGTAGAATTTACTGTAATTTTTTAACGTCTCTTTATAGAGAACAGTCCATCTTTGTAAAGGTGATGGAAACCAAATCGTTATGTTTTTACCTTTTTTTTTCTGTCACTCACATTTTCCCCTCCCCTCCCCCTCCTGATCTACCACCTCACCCTTTGAAAACTAAGAGGTGTCTACTACGATATGTATTAAGACGTTGTGCCATGTGTGATGTCATAGTTCATTTTTTCTGTAGATAGTTTAAATGTTAAAAGTTACAGCCTTTTTAAACAGAAAACAATTCCTTTGTTGAAATTAAGTTTGGAACCTATAATATCACAGCTGCATTCATCTTAGCATCGATTCGCAAAGTTAAAATTGAATTCTCTGTTCACTATAAAGCAGCCTTTTCTTCGTGAGCTATAAAATGCGGTCACTATTCTATCGGACCGAATCAATGATCTTCAGAGACAATCACTACAGATGTAATGGTCTTCACAGTCGGTTTTGTTTTTGATTTCTTCTCATAGTCCGACCCTCATGTCGCACTGAACCCCGTATCACATGGTCATACCGTCCCTCACTTTGCACTGAACCTTGTATCACACGGTCATGCCGTCCCTCACGTCACACTGAAACCCTGTATCGCACTGTCATGGCGTGCCTCACTTTAACTGCACAGAACCCCGTATCACACGGTCATGCCGTCCCACACGTCGCACTGAACCCCCATATCACACGGTCATGCCGTCCCACACTTCGCACTGAACCTGTATCACACAGTCATGCCGTCCCCGTACTCATCGACAGTAGTGCATGGAGCATCCAGCTGCAGTTCTATACTACATGTTCCCATCATTAAGTAAGTTCATTGCACTATAAAAGACACTGAGAATAATTCAGCGATTCCTCCCTTGACCTGGAAAACAACCCGGACAAGGAATATCACTAAACGATGGCTAATTACTTCCAAGGAAGTTTCTTCCCTATTTTTTGGTAAATATGACCCACAAACTCACCGGACAAACTCGACTGACAGAAATTCCGCTACGAATTATGAAGGACGAATGTCACGCAGGTGCTCAAACCCAGAGTTCTTGTATTAATGATTGTTAAGTTTACTACTTACTGCTTGACAGTGTCTTGATCATCTAGATCTGACCCAGTACTATTTCTCAATTTTTCTCCTCCACTATGGCCTTTAAATTCCTCACCAAACTACCTAGTGAGAGTTCACAGTTTGTCCCTGTATTCAGTTTCAGACTCCCTTTGACATAGAAACCTGACCGCTCAGTTCTCACCGGGAGTCTCTACCTACCTACCTCCCTCCCCCCCCCCCCCCCGGAACCTCTACTTATGGTAACGTTATCGCATTCTAATCTGGCGACAGTGTTAAGATGAGCGAATAATTGGCGAGTTTCTATGTCAAGTATACAGTTGGTTTTAGCTGAGAGGCCTTATCTAACAGTACTTTGTTATATATCACACGTATAAATAGTCAGTCAACGATATCTTCATTCGCTTCAAGGTAATAGTGGTTACCATAGTTACATGTAGTGATGCATCGCACAGAAAGTTCAAGGACTTTTCAAAATGTGATAAATGCCCTGAAGACAATTTATTAAATCATCTGAGCATGAACATAATCATATAGTTTCAGGTAAGAACCTTAGTCTTCAACAAAAAAGGGGTTTTTAACTTTCCACAATGTTTATAATTTTGTGAGAATTTAACTAACCAATCCCACTGAAGAAAAAAAAGGCCCTCGATTACATACTTCCCACATTGGAATAATTCTCCCGATCCTTTTACCTAGCAACTTCAGGCTGTGAAATTCACAAAGCATCTTCCAAGGATTAAGAGTGCATTTAAGTATAGAGAGAAGACTAGAATTAAGTAGATCAAGTACTAAGACAATTGTTGTATTTATTAAAGTAAAACCTTCTTGCAAACCTGATCTGAGAGGTTTTAAAGCAGCATTTTGCGCCCTTTTCTATGGTTTTTCTCAACCTCACTGATTCCACGATACCATAACGACATACATAACTAGCTTATCAATTCAAATCTTACTTCAAATGGTGGCATAAAAGTCGAAAAATTTACAACTTTCAACTTTGTTTTTGCTCGAAGATAATTTCCGTTGGGATCCAAACAAACCTCGCCCATAATATGAATATTTAAAAGCTACCAAAGTCAGTGGCCAATACGTAATATAACATCATGCTTGATTTGTGTAGATTGTCTATGGCAGTTGTACCAAGAAGCTGTTAGAGTCCAGCTCGCTGGTTGTACCAAGTTTATACCAACTCGACGTTTTGAATCTATTTTTAGCAACGGCTCATAACTAAACCTGCATCTCTGATTGGTTGAATTCAAACTAGTGGGTTGGGGGAACTGTATGCGATTAATATTAAATGTGGAATTTGTCGGTGGCCACTTTTCTCATTATCTGCAAATGTCCTTAATTACTCGCCAATTAATGCTTTTGGCAGGAGAAAAAACTTGGCTAATATCTTAGTTTGCTGTTTTGTGATTGATATATGTAAAAAACTTGATGGACTTGTCAAAGGAGTGGAAAACGGCGTCAAACGCAAAATGCTGCTTTAAACAGTATGTTTCTGGGAGTACATGTAACCTACAGAAGGAATTGTATAAATTCATGACAACAATCCAAAAACCTACCATCTGTCAAAATTAAATGGATGGTGGTGGGCAAGGTCACCTGTCATCAATTTCCTCCTCCGAAATATCTCAATCAGAAAATTTGTTTGACAAGCAAAACTATGACGCCTGGATAAAACAGAAGGCAGGGAGGGCAACCAGCACATTCTACAGAAAATTTGATTATATAAGGGCCACTCAGCTGCATATAGTATCATATGATGAAAAGTATACATAAACACTGTATTCATATTTATTATGTACAGTGTGTGACAATGGAAGTACTATTGCTATTGAAGTTACATAGAAATAGTGAGCTTTTAAGAGCAGAGTGTCTATGGATAATTCCCACCATAGAAATATAACCTATAATCTACTGTGGATGATTGACAACCTTGCCAAACTAAGAAGCTCTGTGGAGTGGGACAGCTTGAATAATAGCTACCAACGTCACATAAGCCCAGCGTAACTGAGGTTACGAAAAACTCTCAAGTTTATTTCTACCAAAATTTCATCTAATGATGATGCAATCCCGGCCAACCGATAACTTGTGGAAGCAGCGATTTCTACTAAATGATTAATACCAAAACAGTCACTTTTTATGACAATTTCTTTGACTTCTTACAGATGATTTTGTTAGACCCTTCCCTTCACTTCGCATTCCCCTTCCCCTTCCTTCCACCCATTTTTCATTTCATTGTTTGTTCTGTAATGCTGTGGGAGTGCGCATATTTCCTTTGTTCCTTCCCATCCATATTGCTCAACCCACCATGACCTCCCTTTCCACACAATAGCACCCCTCAAATCTTTTGGCTACGCCATGTTTCTATGCATTACATCTGTAACGTTTTCTACCTGTGATTTTACACGGTAGAATGAAGTGCTAAGGTTGTGAGGAGACAGGTAAGCGAGGAGCGAAGTAAATTTTACATATCGTGACCACAGATAGTGAAGTAGTACCCTCCCCCCTCACCTCCCCCTCCCCTCCCACATTTAATCTAGGATGTACCTACACTTAATAACATCTGTAATGTTTTCTACTATTCAGTGATGGACACAGACATTGAGCACTATAACATATCAATGCCGAAGCAGCATTCAGAGATTATTTTACCTTACCTCAGCTAAACCACCACCACCGCCACACAGTGTGTGGACAATCATCGACAGACCATAATACACATGAACCCCCGATAGCCTGTCACACTTACAGTCAGCTAAAAGAAACCCCTGGGAACACAACATCCCACCAATGTGAACCAGTTCTAAGGGCATGTCTTGTTGACAACATCACCATCCTGCTGTGACCAACACTGCCAGTAACAGCATGGTGGCATTCCGCACACAAATCTATGGGCAAGTTCAAGGTCTTTTGTAATCTTATCCAGTACAAATGGTGGGTCATGCTATCAAACAACCCAGTCAGACACTACAATACTACAAGCCCTATCCCTTTTATTCTCCAGATAATTACAGAAACTTCATGCCAAGTAATTGTTGCAAATACGACATTTAAGACTGGTACTATTACACCACTGCACGGCTGGAAGTTAGAAAGGGGGGGACTTGATCCGGTCCCATACGACCAGCATTCTTTTAGCTAGACATGCGTGTAGGCTTGAGCTAGCTAATCTAAACCATGAGAATAGCTATGAAAGAAGATTGATAAAACCATGAAGACACCATGATGTGTGACATGCTGCTCATTATCTCTTTGCAGACAGATCATGTGATAGGCTTAAAACAGCTAAAACATCAGTTTTGGTTTAATAGTAAAGATAAGGCTGTTTCTATGTAAAAATTCTACTACACTGTACCACCTTGGGTCAAACACCATTCGCTGTACGTCACATTAACGACGCATTGGTGTTCAACATTACAGCAATATAGCAATTCACATTGAACGTCTGTGCTTCTTACATTAGAACCTGTGCTTGGTATCAGACCTAGTGTTCGCGATCCAATCAGAGGCTTGTTTTCTAAATAGCAAAGATGTGAGACCATAGGCCATGTCATGTGCCGGTGCCTTCCAATCATAAGGTCCCCGGTTCGAGTCACTCCAAAGATCAATGTATGTCGTCCAGTTACAGAGTCGTTGACAATTGACAATTCATAATCATGGACGTTAAATATGAATCTAAGAGACTGACTTCGGTCAGCTTGCGGCTTTGATAAGCCAATGGGGCTTCTTCGCGAGTTCCTGCTTGCAGGAGGATCTTAAATACATACAATACATACATACATACATGTGTAGCCGTACTATTTATTTGCTGCCCTCTTCTATTGCATCAAAATTACGGTCGTAACAAGCAACCACAGTAACTAAAGGCCACTGCTGATCCCGCCCCCCCCAATCAACCCTGAGCCGTTTATATTAAATTGAATTTAACACTGCCGTTTAAAACCGAAGCAGAACATACGAACAAAGAAATTAAAAATTCATTTTTCGTCTCCATAGCTTCTTGAAAAGCTTCCAGTTGAAATCCCTACCAAATTTATAGTTACATGTGACTTTTAGAATCTAGGTGACCTTTGGATTCCATAAGTACCTAAATTGAAGTAATATCAACCAATTTATTTCTTTACTTTTTTGTTTGTTATAAACTGAACAGAAGAGGAATAGAGGGGAAAAGGTAGCCTCTCATTGAAAGGTATGTAAATCTCCAAGACTTATGTAAAAAATCGAAACATTTCGTAGGCCTGCTGAGCGGAATACGTTTAGGGAGAATTGTATGGACACATTCTTACAGGATTTTGAGCCTCATTAACAAATAGGGCTATCCTCATCGAGTGAACTTTTGCTACTTTGAACGATTTCTAAATCGACGCCGTAGAAAACGATCCGAAGAAGCGCGACGATTCTTTGACCGATAAAAGTGGAGCAAATTGCCGTCCAAATGTTAAAACAAATCTCTGCGATGAACTCTGTTGTGAACCCTATCCGATCGGATAAACCTTGGATTTACCTGCAACCCGAGAATAACTTTAAAATTCATAGACTTAAACTCCATCATCTCTGCGTGCTTCTGTTACTAACATATATTCTGTAATCCTATCTTCAAAAATTTATCTCTGTAAGAAGCTTTTCCAGCTCGCAGTACTACAGGAATAATTTCTACTCTTTTCATGTTTTTTTCCTCTACATCGAGACGTTTATTCGGCAACATACATAAGTGGTAAGAAAGAAAGCGGTATCAATTATTAAGCGTGGAAAAAACGTCTCCCCCACGATCTTAAAACTTCATCCCTCCGAGATTGCCGTGAGTTTCTCAATCAAATGTTATCGTCTATTATTTATGTCTTGAAAGCATTTAGCTAGATAGCAGAGCGTTTTAGCGGTAATCAAATGTCGTCTTTTTCTTATAGTCATTGTGGAATTTTAAAATCCCTCGTGATGGAAACAATAATCAAAAACTCTGAAAACAAGTTTCCTTTCTCAATTATCAACAGCTTGGTTGGTAAAGTATGACCAAGTTCACCACCAGTAGTATCTGAGCATGTGCACGAGCAGATAATGCTGTTTAAAGGGTGTGAAGACTCGTGCAAAAAGAAACGTCTAATGCCGGTAATCTGACCTAGTTTCGAATGAGGTGTAACAGAAGTGTTAGACACCACCATCGATCCCAGAAAATACACACACACAGCTTGCTACCATCGGTAATTATACACTAGTGTAGTCAGTACATACAGCTGCGGTCAATACCCACAGCACAGTGTACAAACAATACAGCGATGGACATCTCAGGTCCAGAGCTAGATAACAAGGTATCACGTTTCATTACTGTAGCCTACTGTCTGCATTTTGTAGCAACACGAACAAAACGTCACTTGCAAGCAATGGAAAGTCAACTTTTTTTCAGATGGCCGCACGCGGTTTGGGGCGAGTCTTTAATGCCTTTAATAACGTTGTAGGTGTTTTTTCGAGTAAACCATAGCTTACGACCAGTTTGACCCAAGAACAGCCACTTACATAGAAAAATGTGATGTGACATCTCCATTCACTTTCCGAGGTAGAGGAGAGAAAGCATCTTGCCATTAAATTTAATTACGTCACTTATAATTATCAATTGTTTTTTTTTCTTTCAAATCCATTTTTCGTAGCTAATATCAGATAAAATTTGAAAATATAGTTTGTATCATAAAAGATGTAACAAAATTGATATTAAGTTCCGTGCATTAAGCGCCACTTCGTAATGGTATCCAGAAGAGGGCGGTGCAGTCTCGCAGAATCCTCTTTCTAGGTCAAGTAGAACGAAGTACAGTACGTCCTAATTAACTGACCTAGCCATCGCCACCACCCTAAAATTATTTACGCATTCTTACAGAAAGTTAAGCAATTGTTAGAGCAGACTCCAACAAAGATTAAATTTTTAAACTTTTACAAAATGAGCTTTTTTTTTATGTTAGTCACTATTTATTAAAACAAAACCGTACAAAATTTGGAACTATAATTATTCATAATTATTCATGTTTAATAAATTTCTCACCAGAGCATATTATCTTCTTTAACAAAAACATAAATCTGCTTGTTTTTAAGTCTGTATCAACATA
>JAIPMN010002380.1:1725-13439 GCA_020650975.1 Apostichopus californicus
CCCCCCCCCCCCCACCACCACCCCCAAAAAATGGGACTGGATACAAAACGGTGCAGTATGCTTTGAAAATGTTTGTCATTATTTTAAGAAAAAAACTTTACCCCAGACTATCATTCTAAACTAAGCATGTTTGTAACAAACACAGCTGGCAAACAAATTACAAGATAATGAGTAAAGCTTGTATAGTAACACACTATATGATTAGACCTGAGCAAACATATCTCACCAGCTCCATTGTCGTGTAGATTATTGCACCTTATTCTCGACCGAGAAAACAGCCTGAAAGATTCTGAAAGATAAGAAATCAAATATGATCATTACAACACAGAAACTGCTCCTATTCAGAGTATGAAAAGCAATTCAATAAGTTTCAAATATTTTATGAAATTAAGAACCAAGAAAACGAAAACGTTTGGTGGTTCTGATGTCTAAATATATTCATAGTGTGCTAAATATATTCATAGTGTGGTCAGTTATGCATGGTAATATTCACGAATTTTGTGCCTTAATGGTCTCAAAAATATTCAGCCCAAACATACTGACTCAAAAATATATTTGCCCCCAAAAAGTGTGGGCCCACAAATTCTGGCCCAAAGAATGTGTCGAAAAATGCACTTGAGGTGGCAATCAAATTTGGGTCCACCCGGCCACATGTCTTGGGGTTCAATTTTTGGGTGTATCCCAGTTACCAGTTGGCAATTATATACCTTATGAGTAACAAGCAGAATAGTATAAAAATAGTCTTGAACAAACTTTAAGAAACGTATATTAAGTTTCACTCAAATTAACGAACGTAAAATATTTTGTACATTTTCTATCAAGAAATAAAATACTTGTAAGAGATATTATTTGATAAAAAAAATGAAAGTCAAATCTCACAAAATTTTAACCAGGAAAGATCCAAACACATCTCTTTGGAATTGAAAATATGTTTTAAAGATGCAAATGAAATAGAAAAGAAAAGGATGATGTGATATATGCAGAGACCTCTAGCTGTGACTTACCGATTTGACTTGTGATTCTCACCGAGGTAACCCCTGTGGTATTCTGCGAAAGACCAATCTTTGATAAAGTGACTAATGCACCCAGGATGACAATCAGGCACAACAAATGTAAACCGAGAGATCCAAATACCTGACCAAAAAAT
Source organism: Apostichopus californicus (assembly GCA_020650975.1). NCBI lineage: Eukaryota > Metazoa > Echinodermata > Holothuroidea > Aspidochirotida > Stichopodidae > Apostichopus > Apostichopus californicus. The sequence goes on from JAIPMN010002380.1 coordinate 2,873, forward strand.
CATGTATATAAAATGTAGCAGCATTATCTTGATAGAATGAAGCACTCACAGTCCCTGACCTACCTGTTCTCTTCTACTTTACTTAGTACCAAATCACAGCAAAATATGATTGACATTTTTAACGTATTTCTGTAAAATTTGTGAAGGGTGGGGCCCTATTTCCATCGAGTTAAGAACAATACCGTATGCTCCACTAACAGCAACTTATACCTACTTTTTTTTCCCCCTTTTTATTTTGACCTTTAAAAAGCTATACTTTGAGTATAGACCACTGTGCATGTTTGAAAAGTATGTCATTTGCCCAGCATAGGTAATTACATCGAGCTGTACATACTAGCATTGCCAACTCATTTTGGCGACTATATAACCCTGAACAGTTATGGATATTTTAAGACAGAGAGTCTTATTGTTGTTTATCACATGTACTGACATTTCTGGTGTACATTAAACAAATCAGGCATGGATCAGGAAAGAGGATGGTTGTGTAACCCCACCCCCCCCCCTCTCTCCATCTCCCCTATATTTCAACTTTTGCAACCTCAATTTCAATTTTAGGGAGTGTTAGCTCAGTGGTTAACGCGGGTGCCTTCCAATCATAAGGTCCCCGGTTCGAGTCACTCCCAGATTAATGTATGTCGTCCAGTTACAGAGTTGTTGACAATTGACAATTCATAATCATGGACGTTAAATATTAATGTAAGAGACTGAATTCGGTCAGCTTGCGGCTTTGATAAGCCAATGATGGCTTCTTCGCGAGTTCCTGCTTGTAGGAGGATCAAAAATACATACATACTCACACAAAAAAATTCAAAAGTTGTATATAAGCACAACTTTGTATTAAGAAATAAACATAGACCTAGTTAATATTCTAAACAAGCCTCAATATGCACCATTTGACATTTATAACCTTTTTGGGGTGAGGGTGGGGGGAGGGGAGAGGACCCTCAGAACCTCCTACATGGGGGTCGGCTTCAGGGAGCCCAGGACCACCACCTCCTTTGTAAATTATTACATTACACAACCATTTGAGATATTTTGATGAAAGATATTTGAAAACAAGCAACTATAATATCACAAATTATCACAAACAAATCATTCTGTCTTCCTGCACTTCCAGCACACTTTTAGAGGGCAGCAGGCATTACTAGGGCATGAAACTGAAACAGATTATAAAGTGAAGCACTTTTGAAAGTTAACAGGTAGTGCACCGGTAACATAAGCTTTTTACTTCTCCTTTTGATACTGATCCTACGATAAAATAAATCAACGAAACCAAAGGGACAGAAAAATTCACCTGGATGTACAGAATAAGTTGCATTTTCATGAGATAAAAAGTGTTGAACTGTATACCTTTATATATTTAATATTATTAATATATTTTTATATCACAAGTCAGTAGCCTAGTGCATCAGTCAAGTTTTCATTTCTTCATTTCAAAAATTTTGTCTTGTACCAAATCTGTTTATCTGTCATGTTACCTGCCATTTCTGCCACGAGTCTGTTGCTATGTCTGGTCGCCATGGTGATTGAACAATCACAAAGTATGTAGTGGCAAGAGCTACAGGAAAGCTGTTGATAAAAAAAATACTTATAAAAAAAAACATTGCTTAGTTCACTCCAAAGCAAGGTTATATTTCAATAATTTGCACAAATTTACCAAGCATTGCCTTAAATTAAGATTTGCAAACTAATTAAGATCCCCATCTTGATTTTTCCGTCACAAAGTGAATGTTAATTATAGTGAGAGCTTTATATGAAATTTATATGATTTATGTCCCACACACTTTTCATATCAGTATTCATGATCACATGCAATGGGATAAATTGGAAAAGTTCAATTGAAACTTTTGCTAATATTATTTGCTATGAAAATAGGCGAGTCCTCGTTAACAAATTTTAAGTATTGAGAGGCAACAAAAAATTTATCAAAAACAACTTAATGAAAACTACATCTATGAAACGTTTCCCAAATGGTAATGAGGATGGTAATGAAGAATGTAGCATGCATAGACTCCTGATGTGTGACCTGATTAATTCACTTTGTCTTTGGCTTTGAGTACAATGTTTCTGTATGCTGCCCATGTTGGACGAATCTAACTGTAAAGTAAATACCGACTGTGAGATCAGCTTTATTGACATTACCGACTTTGCAATCTGCGGTCCTCCTCACAATCGGTAAAGGTTGACTCCATAGTTTTTCCTTTCGAGGGACCAAAAAGGTAATTTTATAGAATACTTGTATGCAAACATATTTACAAAGGATGAAGCTTTGCCTAGAAACACACACACTTACCCCCACCCAAGGAGATAACACCCATAAGTGGCCCATCTTAGTAAATTCAATTTCTTCATCTGTAAAATGCAGAGTCCAATGGCGATGAGCATTGCCCACAAACGAGAAGCCAGTATCCCCAGGGTCAACAAGAAGTCCTGACAAATTGCCGTGAGAATTGGTTCGTTAACCGATAGACTAGCTATGACCCCCACGGTAATTACAACCTGTGAACAAATTTATAGACAAGAAACCGGTCTGAGAAAATTAGAAACTGCTATAATTGTACACGTACACATCAGAGTCTCGCAGATTGTTGGTGATTCCAGCAAGGTATGAAAAACTGCTGATGAGCAGTGCAGATAACTTTTATGTTATTGTTATGAGACAGTGGCGGAGCGTCCATACAGTCAGGGGGGGGACGGATGCCCCCCCCCCCCCGACGGACTCAAATGGACTGCTGGCGCCCTTTTCAGCTCTTTACCACTTTTTACTTATTCGCGATTACTGACTTTTTTATTGCGCTCTCATCTACCTATTGACATTTGTCACATTTTGTTAGTGTAATTTGGCGATGACACCTATTTATTCTTCGTTTATCTGCAAATTAGTCAGGCACGGAAAGGGTCATTTCCGGCGATCTAGGGAGTATCTTTACTCAAAAAATTTCTGTACGCTTTGCGCCAATTAACCTGTGGTGGCGCTCCGCTTAGATAGTGTCGAAAGCGCCCCTACAGACCATTCTCGCCCCTCCTAGCTCCTACCCCTAGCTCCGCCACTGTTATGAGACAATGTTCGAGGGAAACTTTGAACTGCCGTGTGCCATTCAGCCATTTCTCTCTATTTTAAGCTGGTCAAGTTTAAACATTTCATTAACCCTCCAAACAGTTAGTTGGTTGTTCATCAGTATCTTATGTCGCCAGACTTGCTAATAGTATGCTAGACAGAGATGGCGTGATTTTTGTCCTCTGTGACGTCTGCTCTAAACGGCAGGTTATCTCTTGTATATATGCTCTGACTGTTCACTAGCTTCAAACAGCTAGACTAAAGACAATGGCAAAAGACAAATGCAAGAATTAAGAGCCACATATATGGCTTTGGAAAGAATAGAATCTGTGCAAATTCCTTTCATTGCAGCCGATTTGTCACTGAGCTCCAATTAATAAGGAGCAGAAAAGTTCCTTTGGTGGTTGCTCATAGTTATTATCAATAGCAGATAAGTCTAAGAACATTAGAAGAAATAATACCATACATAATTTCTGGGAACATCTGTTGTGGATTATAAAAGCTTTAAATAGTCTTTTTCATGTGTAACGTACCACAGTATATGATGGAGAGGTTCTTAGAACAGAAAAACTGACATTACCTACAGTAATATTCTGTCATGCTTGAAACAGAATGATAACTATTGAACTCACTTGAGAAACTACCAGATTAAAGGTAAACTGGTGAGGCATGACTTTTACAGCTCTTTTCAGAATAAATAATCCAAGGACCAAACTCTATAAGGGAAACAGAGAAGAGGATGGATAATAAAAACACTTAATAATAAAATGCACTACAAATGACGCTCTATCTTTTAAGGTACAGATGAAGGTTGGGCTTGCTTCTTTTGTAACGGTTGAAAGAGAAAGACACCCACAGCATTTTCTCAAACAACCTTTGTTTCAAACAAACACTACCGTTTCAGAGTCATTTTAACAGCCCACCAAAAGAAAATTTGGAAAGTCGGTACTTCTCAAAGTTCTATCTTTTAGTTTGAAATCCTCATTGCATTATACAGTCATATGCCTGTCATAAATAGTAGAAGAATAGCCAGTTTTTTGTTTCCCTGATGCAAGTAGTGAACAACTGCATGGGCATAGAGCTCCAAGCCAGGTGCGTAGCCAGGAATTTGCCAAGGGAGGGGCGAAACTGTTGGAAAATTATCAGAGCCATAGATTCGGCATTGCAAACTATCTAAGCGTAGCGCCACCATGGTTGGCGCGAAGCGTACAAGAAAATTTTGGCTGAAAATGCCTCCAGATTGCCGGAAATGGCACTTCCCAGGCCTTGTAAGTTGCATCTTAGCATTTTCTCTTTTGAAATTACTAGCGATATATACCATAAAAACATTAAAAAAAAATTATTTAAAAAGGCTCAAGGGGGGGGCGGCTGCCCCCTTCGCCCCCCCCCCTTGGCTACGCGCCTGCTCCAAGCTGTGTAGTCGCAGCTCTGTTGGGTAAGATGTCACCCAATCACTTTAATAAAAGCTCTAATTCAGTCAAGTGTGTATAGGCTATATTTAGCTCCTTGGTCAGTGCTAACCTGGTTACCTGCTACTACTTGAGATGATCAGCATCTTCTTGATTACCTCCTTCACAAAGCTTCGCATGGAAGCATTTCTGAAGCTCAGCATCCCATTAAAGTGGTTACTGCAACAATTTTAAGGTCATAAACCTGCCTGATTGAAATTTAATACATAGCAACGGATGTCAAACTAGCGCCATGGTGAAATGAATATGAGTTTGACTTGTAAACAACTTTCGCCTTGTTCACACCCTACACCCATTCAGCATGGTACTTTCAAATGTGATCGTACTTCGAGATGTATCATCTGCAGCCACTACATTGTTGAATCCAATTCCATCACCAGCCACAGCATGCAACTCACACACAAGACTAAGGGTCACATCACTTGCACAACCACTAATGTCATATATCTGATCTCTTGTAGAGTTTGCGGCATCCAGTATATGTTGGCGAAACCAAAACCACCCCCAAGAAGCGATTCTATGGTCACAGATCCACAGTCAATACCATGAAGACTGAGAACCCAGTTGGAGAACACTTTAACCTTCCCACCCATACCATTAACGACATGTCCCTACAGCTGGATTGAATCCTTAGGTATAGCTGTCCTAACCTAGTACGAATCAGCAGAGAGAGACTGTGGATGCAATGCCTTCGCACCATTCAACCTCATGGGCTCAACATTCAGGAAGGACATGACTAACTTTTCTTGTCCCCCCTCCTTCTCCCCTTGTTCCCCCTCCCCCATCACTCCTCTTCTCATAGCTCTCTTCCACCCTTTTTTCTCCACACCTTTCTATCTTTGTCCTTCTCGAGTCCAGTTTATTCCCTACCCCCTTCCCTTAGTCCTCTCTTTGTCCCTCCACTGTTTATCTCCTACCTCTCCTCTTCCCCTGTTGGTTTCTTTCTTTCTTCTCTCCATCCCTTGTCTACTAATCCCCTTACATCCATCTCTTTGTGTTCACCATGCTCATTACCCTGTCTGTATTCTGTGCGTGTTTTTGTCCCTTCTGTTACTGTTACTTGTCATTTAGCCTCTTAAGAAGAACCTTGCTAGGATCGAAACATCAGGCCAACTTACTTTTACACATTCTCCTACACATGCTCTCTAGTGGATAAGCAGTTTTATTTTATTTTGATTACATTTAAGAACGCAACGGCGATTATTGATATTAAAGTGTGCGAGGAGGATCAGCTAGTTAAGAACGAGATGTGTTCACATTGAAGAACTTGTGAGTTTCGTATTAAGTCTGCTTGCGAGAATAATATACTGCGCAGGCGTGAAAACGTCATATCAGCTGTTTACATTTTCCCTGTGCTTTACTATTGCGCCACATGTGCTGTACTACTCCGTACACCACTGCGCAGCAATGTTCATTCATCGCACATTAACAGTATTCAAACCACTCCATACCATTTCCACAACATGTTAACCCAGACTAGAATTTCTTCCAAACCCTCCAAATGGTTGAGCGAACGATCTTGCTAATCAGTGTTTTACTGCTGATGTCGAAGTTAATGCTAATCCAACATCAAAGGCACTTAATGTTAGGAATAAAGACCTAGTTTTAGGTCTATGCCTAGGCTAATGTTACTTCACTATATGGCTAGGGCAGACATAATGATTGTAGCCTTTTACTAACTGACGTATAGCAACCGAACCCAAAATCATCCGTTTTGAAATAAACATAAAATTACCGATTTTGGCCTCTAAAAATCTGTGAGTTAGGCGAACAATGAATTAAAGTTTTTAGAATTTAAGTGGATTGTCATTTAGTTTGTTTTCTTTTCACAACCTTCACGGTGGTTTTTCAGCAGTATTGGTCGAATTGTTTCAAAGAAAAATGAAATGGTCCATGTATAGCATTGTTTGGTACAAAAAAACACACAAATGCACTGAAGTTCAAAAATACCCACCAAATTGGATAGAGCAGATATTATATAAATTAACAGGAAATCTTGGGTCACCATTAAATTCCCGACCGTTCACATTACATTTATTAAGAACGCAAGAGGGATTGAAGAAACCCCAAAGGAGAATTATTCTTGAGACCGCACACGGACTTGAAGTACGAGTACGTGGGTGTTCACACTAAGGCAATAAATCGCCCTCAAGGAATTGAAGTACGGGTGCGTTCTTAAGTGTGAACAAGGACTGTGTAACTACATTGACATTCTCACTGATGATTTCAACCTGATACAACTGACAATAAAAGATGCTTTGTTAAGTAGCATGACTAAGGTGTACCTGTAAATATGTTGCACAACTATATCGATAGACTCACCGATGACATCAACCCGATACAACTGATAACAATAGCTGCTTTGTTAAGTAGCATGTCCATAGTATCCTGAGTTAGAGAAGGTATAATGGCCATTGTGCCGGTCACAAACATCAGGGGACCGGACAGGAATGTGCACAAGAACAATGAACTGGCGATCTGATGAGAAAGGACAAATCTTCTTGAATACTATCTAGTAATAATAACAAGTTCAATAGTTTTACAGTTTCAGCCTTTTCTCATGAAGATTAATTGATTCTAGCATTTTTGCAGTTCATTCTCATCAAAAGGACATAAACTTGTTAAAAATTCCCAAAACTTACCAAGTTTGGATATTTACAAGTGAAGAACTTACCTGTCCCCTCAAATGTATACAGATCTCAAAAGGTTACCGGTTCACTTTAGGAAACGAAGAGCAAGTGTGCTGAGGTTGTGAGGAGACAGGTAAGTGAGGAATTAAAGTAAAAGTGTGACAGTCATGAAATTGTCAAAAAACTTTAGAGAGGTTATAATTCCTAAGGGTCCCAAAGGGCTCCAAGCAAAACTATACATATTTCATATATACACCAAGGTTATCACAATTTTTTTTTATTTGCATCAAATAGCATAACAGGTGGGGAGGGGGTGGGGTGGGTGAAAGAGTCGGACCAATGTTTCACTGGTGATAAAATTGCTGCATCTGAGACACCACAACGCAGCGGAATATAAACGGTGTGGTAATTATTAGTGTGGTCATGAGCCCCATCCCCTCCCCCCCCCCCATCAGTACCCTTCCCCCCTCCCCACATTGTCAGTTTAGGCCTTAAATGTTGCAAAAGTTGTAAATTTAATAGACTATCCTGCAATTCCAAACACACGTGACAGATTGCAGAATGGCTATGTGTTAATCTAGTAATTACACACTATAGCTACTTACGATGTCCTGTGATATTCCATACTGTGTCGTATAGATGAACACTGAAGGGGTGGTGGGTATTGTTCCATACAGAAACCCATAGCTTGTGTAAATGTCTGTCATATTGGAGCCTGCACCAGGTTTTATGACATTGACTGTTAGGACTAATAGTAAAGGCAGGACAAATCTTTGAAAGAAGAAAACAAGGAAAGAATTAAGTGAGGCTATAACAAAATATTTTGCTGAACAATTAATATTTCATGCTAATTCCACCAGTGACCATAGAGCATAGTCTGTGTATTGATGCAACAGGGTCAAATGTCAAAAGTTTCCCACATTGTCTGTTATGTCATTAGAGCAAAATACAGACGAAAGAAAATCAACCTGCCCACTCCTGTAGAAGAAAAAAAATTGTACACATCATTTATAAGTTGGTAGATAGATTGTCTTCATTATTGCATATTAAATGTCCGTCTGTTATTAAGTGTCATTGTAGATAACTGCTTATAGTGTTCCTATAGATGCAACATGCATGGTTACAATTAGGAAGAACTTGCCTATTATGCCAAATGGAACATTTGGGCCATGGGTGGGGTGTCCAAATAATTTTGTGTTAGTGTGAAAACTTAAATGTTCACGTTAGATGAAGAACATGTAATGAACGAAACTTTTCGACATTTGGCTCTGATACGTTTAACAGCAGTTTATATGAATACTCTGCCAATGGAGCATACATTACTGACATCACTCATTGATTGGAAATCATATCTTAAAAAGTATTGTTGACTGCACAACATCTGCCAACACACATAATGCCAATTAGCCATTAAACATGCAAAAATATGCATGTACCATTAACAAGAGATGGAAAGCTTACAGTATACTTAAATGTTGATGGTAAAATGGAGCTAAGATTGTGGATAAACTGAAAAGGTGAAAGTAGCCCCTGCTATTGGTAATAATTTAACAATTGCTTTTGTCTCTGATAGTTTATCCAGAGCATTGCAAAAGTAATCTCATTTTATTTTTCAAAATGGGTGATAAAAATTTACCCGAAAAACTGAAGACCATTAAGCATACTATAGACTCTTATAAAAACTTCTTGAAAGCCTGATTGAAAAAGCATTCGCGACGTTTCTCGAAACGAGAAAATATATTCTACAATTATCAGTTTGGGTTTTAGAGATGGTCACTCAATTGTCATGCTCTGTTGGAAGCTGTAAATGCTATTTGCTCGGACCTAGACAATGACAACAATGTACTAGGCATGAACTTAGATTTTTAAGAGGAGCATTTGACACGATTGATCATGCATTCTCTTGAGCATATGCTTATACCTACCTGTAAGCTATTTGTTCAACATATAGCAATGTACTTTTATGTAAACGTATTCTGGTTATTCCCAAATATGACTACTGTCGCCCTAGTGGCCTCTACTGCATGTTGCTAACATGCAGTAGATGGGCAATTCTAAACTTGTTTTCTACATGTCTCTTTGGCGACAACAAATCACAAAACACTTTAACCCACGCTTTCCTTGGAGCACTTTGAAAACTCTAAATATCAAGTCTGCATATTTTCACCTGTGTAACAGGTAAAATCCGTGTTTATCTGAAGAATAAGCCTGTAGAACAGCTTGTTCTTGCATTCATTGAGAGTAACATTGACTAATGTAATTCCTTGCTTTGTCGGTTACCACAACCATATTACTGAAGCTTCAGCCTATTAAGAATACAGCTGTTAGACGTATAATAGGAAACCAATATATTTAAGCACACTTTTTCCTGACTATTTGCCCATAGAGCAGAAAGTCATTTTAAAGGCACTTCTTATTATTTACCATGCCCTTACTACTGGCTCTCCTTTTTATACAAAGGAGCTCTTGATTCCCCATCAACCATCTACATGTCTCCATAGTTCAAATAAAAATCTTTTGGTCATTTCAAAAACTCGAATGCGATCCTACGGCGATCTTCCTCTCTGCAAATGTGGTCCTGTTCATTGGAACTCGCTCCCTCTATTAGAACTTTTACTTCTGTCGTAAGCTTTAATTCCAGATGGACTATTATTTTGTTTTTCTCCCAATAACATCAAATCTTCATAGATGTAATTGAATGACTATAGTGTTGTCAATATTTATGTTTGTCTTTGTCTTTGCAGTACGGAATAGCAAGCCAAACAATGCGTTATATCGGGATTTAGACTCTTGATTACAGACTGTTTTCATGGGAATTGCTTTCCAAACATGTTTACACCACTTCTTTGTAATAGAAGTAACGATAATATATACTTTAAATGAGGTTGAATATCATACCGATGAGGAAGCGATATTTACCCCCCCCCCTAAAAAATGGAACAAACATATCTGTGAAAAACAACTCTGCGGTTGCGGGTAAAGTTACTTCCTCGTTCGTATTCACGGGAAGTTGTTGAGAACTGGTCAACTTTGTTAGTGTTTTGTTTTTAAAAGACGGCCACTTTTGAAATAATCAGTAGGTCTAAGTAAATAAAGTGAGCCTGTAGCAGCCATATCCAACCTCTTTAACAATATGGTAACATTATAGTGTTGTATAAAATAAACTCAGGTGTATTGATATTGTGTAAAAATACATTGTATTGCAAATATTATGTAGACCTAATGATGGATAGTTTTGAAAGTTCAATATGTCTACTTTTAATAAAACCCCGGAAATAGAACGCGGACGTTACGATATCCTTTTCGTATTTGTTTCATTATAGCATTCACAATGTCATTTGGAAACAAAATAGATCAAATAATATGTATTATGATTATATACATTGCACAAGGAAGGGAGCAAAACGATA
>JAIPMN010002381.1:0-15453 GCA_020650975.1 Apostichopus californicus
TATATATATTTTCAGATTTTTTATATGTTTTCTCTGTAGTTTGTGTACATCGACGGCAGTAATAATGAACAGTGCAGCGAAGATGCAGTCTTCTGGTCTGAACTAGAATATTCATGTAAGGGTTTTTCGGGAATAACTTGTAGATGCTGTTTTTCAGCTGTCATGTTTGCTAGAATACTACTTTGTTTCATACTTAGGTTAGCTTTCGTTAGGTTAATGAGTGCATGGTTAGTTTTTGTCATGATTTCTCAGTCTCGTATTCTATCATCGGTCATCGTGTTTTACTCTACTGTTTACGTTAGAGGTCAAATATCATTTCAGGTCAACAGAGGTCAAAGTGTCTAACCCTTGTAAGCTTGATAACCCGGCCCCAAAAAAAGCTTACTTGAACTTCACATGGTATGTTGATCGACCTTAGTAAATACCAGAACGTTTTTGTTTGCTATGTAGGTCAAAGACTATTGACCAAAACATGGTAACTGCAAAGCTAAGCTTGGATAAACTTCATACCTGGCAACTTAGTGAGTAAAAGATTTTAATATGGATTTCTGCAGATTCCAAGGTCATTCATGAGAGGTCAACAAGGGCCAAAGTCTGAAACATTGTAAATACAATTACTCCAAATGTAAAGCAATTGGATAAACATCGTATCATTCAAACTGTTTAAAAGAACCTTATTGCTTCCTGCAGAGGCCAAAGGTGATTTGAGGTCAACAGAGGTCAAAGTCTGAAAAACTTGTACACACTTAACAAGTTCATTCTTGTTCAACTTCATACTTGGTACAGTATGTGGATCAAGCTTATTGAGAAGAATAATATTTAATTTCGTAGGTCAAATGTCATTTGAGTCCACAAAGCAGTTTGTGACCTTATGAACAATATAATTCTCACCTCAGTGAGTAGTACAAGAACCCTGATGTTTTTTCTAGAGGTCAAAGCTCAGTTAATTGAGGTCGATATTCATTGGAGGTCCCCAGATAGAAGTCTGAATACCTTCAATTGTAGACACTACACACTCAAAAAGGTAAAATGTTGCAAGGACTTAATACTATACTTATTGGTTCTCTTCTCTTTCTTGTTTTGTCTGTTATGGTTTTTAGTCACTAATATTTATGGTAACATTTTAACTACTCTGATTAGTACTGTGTATCTTTAAAAAAAGCAAAATAAAATTTGAGGTCAGGCTTAGAAACCATCATTCTTTCTGCAAACTTAGGATGAGTTTAGAAGGCTGGACCTAGCTATCATTGTTTCACCTTTCCATTTTATTTATTTTTTCAATAAATTTGTAACTGTTTCATGCTTGAGGCCAATATAGTCATTCTGGTTGTTATTCTGTGCAGTGGAAGAGTGTACTGAAAAATCACTCATCATAATCAAGGCATCTGTTGCTTCTGCTGGATTCATAATTGGCCTACTACTGGTCGTTGGGGCCGTCATTACTTGTACGGTACTTTTGAGAAAGAGAAACCAGCATCGCCAATCTATATATAAAGATGACAATTGTAAGTACAAAGTTCAGTTGCCTTGTAATAAATAGATATAATATTGTCTTCTATCGTCATGTTGTATGCCCCGAGAGGTAGGGTACAGTTGTTATTTTTTGCCGTAAGCAGAGATGCCAACCAGTACGATTTTATCGTATTTAGTACTATAAAACAAGTGAAATAAGATAATACGATATTGCCTCTTGAAAATTTTTTTTTTAAAGGAAGCGGAATCGCATAAAAACATGTACAAGTAACCCCCCAAACCCTGACAAACACGTTGAACAACGAGCCTACTTGGGCGGGAAATACGCAGAATCGGCAGCTTTACAATTTTCTCATTATATGTTAATGAAAAAGCAAACATTTTACTTGCCCGTTCTTACCAGTAAAACATTGTTCTGACATTTTACTGGCCCGGGGCCAACGTGTTGAGATTTTGTGAAAATCTATTTTTTCTCTCCAAAATCTGAATTTTTAGGATATTCCGTCTGTTTTTTTGTGTCAAGAGGTTGGCATCTCTGCGTAAGAACTACGCGGCAGCGTCCAGTCGATATTTCTTGCCGTGAGAATGACGTGGTAGCTTCCAGTCGGTAGTTCTTTCCTTAAGAGTTTATTATATTTGAGGCTAGTAATCAATCTGAACTGCATCCACAAGAACCCAAGAAGCAAAATGATCACCAAAACTTTGATGCTGATTTGTTGTAATTTAGTCTGTCCTTATTCTATATGCAAAGTTTTGTCTTTAAGTTCTTTGTCTGGAAGTAGTTATTCATAGCACATGTTTTAAATGTTCTGAACGTTTTTTCTTGTATCCAAGTGTGAGCAACTGGTAAATAACCAAGCTCCCATGGAATGCCTTGAAGTCTAGAGAAAGTCTGAGTCACCAAGGTTGTTCTTTGAGTCTTGAAAATTGCCTAGCAGTATAAATGTTTCCCATATCATGAACATTTTAGATATGTTTTGATGTTATTAATCAGAAAATAAAATGAAAAGGTCAGTATTGTTTAATTTTAAGAAAATGAATTGTTCTTGTAAATTCATACTACATATTCTTTTGCAAAAGTTTGGTTGTGTATGAAAGCTCTGTGTGAAGCTGTATATTAAGCTTGTTGTGCACCTTAGTGAAACATGTTCAAGCCTTCTGTGAGTAGTGGGAGGTGTGCCACTAAATGGAATTAACATGATATATCCTCGACATAGTGATATAAGAAAAATTCCCAAAGGTTTATAACATTGAGACAATTTTGGAATTGGAAAGATGGCTGAACATTGTGTGTGTATAATATGACTTTCCCTGCAGGGTTTCTCTTTTGAATTTCACATTTATAAGTCTGACCGTTCTGGTCAGAAACTCCTCAAGGAGTATATTTTCAGTATTTCAAGATCCATTTCAGTATTTCAATGGTAAGGTGGGACTCTCGGCACGAAGCATGAATTCACAAGGTTGATCTAACATAACGTCAGCTGAATTAGAATACAAATGTGATCGGCCTCTTGGTGACTCTCACAAACAAAAGGTCAAGAGTTATTGTTTGTATACAAAGAGAGTCAGATTTTTTGGATTATCTGTGTTTTCCATTTCTTATGTATGAAAATGTCTTGTTTTGTGTGAAATTTCTGTTAATCAAAAGAAATCTGTGAGACATTTGATCATTTCTGTACTTCCGTGTTTTAGGCCCACTTACTTCCGTGTGATTTACAGAAATTCTGTGCGAATAGGGAGGGGGGAGGGGCGGGGGAGGTATGCTTCTTGTTAAGGCTGTTTTGCATGTTGTAGTTTTTCTCATCAGTAGACTGTTAATTTTTAAATTAAATGTTCTTGTTCCCAGCTCTCAATGGTGTGATTATTACTGGAAGTGTGTCCCCCAGTGACAGCAGTGGGACTTTCTTTCGTGGTGGTCAGACAGATAACCACAAAAATATATCACACACAGAGACTGAATGTTCAAACCTTGGTGAAGATTCCGGTCTGCCACAAAGCCTGTATGACATCGGGTCAATCAATGACGGCAGGTCACGCACCTTTGATGTTTAAAGGGGTACTGCTAGCAGACTTGCAGTACTACAAAAGCATAAGGTAGACTGAGCACAATTCTCTGCTTTATTATTCACTGTACGAAGTACAAGCACCAGTAAGATTACTTTCTATTGTATGAGTCTCTATATTGCTTCCACAATTTCCTGAGTGTGGTTGCAAAGCCGTAAGGCCAAGCACAAGTACATGCAACTATTTTCATATCCATATACAAGTGCAATACCTGCTCACTACAAGCACTAGTACAGACTTGCTACTGGTATCAGGAAAAAACAGACTCACTACAAGTACAGATTCAATACAAGTACAGACTCACTGCAAGTGTAAGTACAGACTCACTACAAGTATATAGACAGAATCACTACGAGTATAATGACAGACTCACTGAAAGTATGAGGACAGACTCACTACGAGTATAAGGACAGACTCACTACAAGTATAAGGACACACTCACTACAAGTATAAGTACAGACTCAATACAAGTATAAGTACAGACTCAATACAAGTATAATGACAGACTCTCTACAAGTATAATGACAGACTCATTACTAGTATAATGACAGACTCATTACAAGTATAAGGACACACTCATTACAAGTATAAGGACAGACTCTCTACAAGTATAATGACAGACTCATTACTAGTATAATGACAGACTCATTACAAGTATAAGGACACACTCATTACAAGTATAAGGACAGACTCAATACAAGTATAATGACAGACTCATTACTAGTATAATGACAGACTCATTACAAGTATAAGGACAGACTCACTACAAGTATAAGGACAGACTCAATACAAGTATAAGGACAGACTCAATACAAGTATAAGGACAGACTGGTCTCCAAGCTTTTCAGCGTTCATCAAAGTTGCTTCCATAAATCCTCATTTCCATAATTATGAGTAATAAATTTGTAGAATTAGATTAGTTCACAATTTAGTAAGCTCTGAGCATATAATTTCACTGAAGTATTGACTACAACATTATGCTTAGAAAACAGTGCTGTGTGCTACCTTTAATGTTATCTTTCTACATTTTTAATAATATACCAATCCTTTTTAATTCCCAATATTATAATTACATATTTTTACTGTCTTTCTTATATTATCTCGATTGCATTTAATCAATAATACTATATTGTGCTGCTAGAGCTCTATTACCGGCATCATGTATAAAGTAGAAACTGGTAAAGAAGAACTTGTACTGAGCGTGGTGGCCAATTGGCTAAGGCGTCGGACTCGTGATCCAAGGATTGCTGGTTCGATTCCTGCCTAGTTCATTACATTGTGTCCTTGGGCAAGATGCTTTATCTCACTTGCCTCTCTCCACCCAGGGGTTAAATGGGTACCTGTGAGGTAACTTGTCATTGGGCGCAGTATATAACTGCTGCCGACTGGAGGGATTGTCTCTGGGACAGGTTATCATTGACCAGGGGTAATATAACGTCTTGCGCCTTGAGCGCCTTATTGAATTAAGGCGGATTTGTGCACTGTATAAATCCACATTATTATTATTATTATTACTGTAGAATAAGGATCAAACAAGCTTATTCTGAAGATCTTTATTATTACTTATCAAACACTGCAGGGTACACAACTTCTAGGGACACAAGCGCTCTCTTTTGTTATAAGGGTGGGGCCAGATGCTCTCATCCAGAGATGGGGAGTGAGAAAGTTTGGTAAAATAGATGAAAAGTGGTGCTATATTTTGCAATTTTTCAAACAATGTTGGATAATTTTCTACTGTTTAGGTTGTACTGTGTATACATGTTGTCTTCCTGGACTGTACACTAGAATCTTTTGTAACATTCTGTCTGCCATTCGGGATGGTGTGAGCACTGCCCCTTGTATTTTTGGAGAGCACCTTGATCCCATCTATGAATAGTTTAGATTCAGAATTTTCAAAACACATCTCCCTTACAATATAATAAACATTGTAATAAACCGTGAGACACATTCAAGTACATGTGGCTCGATGATGTCATATTTAGATTTTAATCGAGTCTTCAGACTAATAGCTCCCAAATGGAATAACAAACTTTTTCTTTGCTGTCTGGGGAAGTTGTTCGAAGTTGGCGATAATTGGGTTAGTCTCGTTAGCAGGTTTAATGTTAATGAAGGCTTTGTTATCTCTCTTTTGTTACTTTCTTTGTAATATGTGCACAAATTTATTAAACTTTTTGCCTGAAGTATCTAGCCTTAAAAAAATGACCAAAGCATCATCTATAAGAGAAAGATTGTTTATATATATATATGTTTCTAATACATCTGTAAGTTCTCTTCTATGCATTCCCAGGCTTCCATTTAAAGGGTCAATTTGAGGCATCCCTTTCTTGTAGTGATCATCACCACATGCTGCTTTAAAATCGGACCATGGATAAATAAACAATTATTTCACAAACAAGCAAATTCTACTTCATAAAAAAAAAGGACTAATTGATCAATAAAGATAATCTTCCATATTTTTTTATTGCGCCAACTAAAGTTGAAATGTTATGATTCCATTCAATGCTATAATTTTCATTGCATACATAAATGCTTTTCTATGTTAATCCTGATCATGTGCAACGATAACATTGTTTTCATCATCATGAATAATAAAAACCTGTTTCGGTTTATCTAGTTCTGATAACACCCCCCTCCCCCCCACCCACCGAATTTTGTAGTTTCTTAACACATATTGTATCTTTTTCATCATAGCATAGCATAGTGTGCTATCATAGCATAGTGTGCTCACTACAAGTCATTTTAGAGTGTCCTTGGCAAATATATGATATGTTCTAACTGGTTATGAAATAGAGCTATTATAGGTGATGATAACTGAATGCAGAACAAAAGCCATTGGTTGTGTAGATAAAGAGTGTTGTTACCATGTATATGGCTTTCGTTAACAACAGAGTACTTTGTTTGTCTGGAGAGACAAATTTCGTCTTTTTCTTTGCAAGATCTTTAACTTGTTCTGGGCAATTTATTTTTCTAGAGAATACCAAATCCAGTGGTTTATCATGCATCCATATGACAAGTGAACAGAGTTGGGTTAATTTTTTTTTTAGAAAAGAGTTTGGCTGTATTACGAAAAAGAGAAAACCACTCACATGTATCTTTTTGAAGTATGAGTGGACATAAACCATAGATTTTAAGTTTATATATTTAGAATTAATCATAGTTATAAGTAATCTAACACACAATTTATTTTATCTCTCTACATCTCACATCTCCTTACCTTTTTTATCCTTTTGGATTCTTATTCAAGTAATAGTGTGTTTTAAAGTTGTGTAGTAAAGTGTATTTTAATATTTTTATAAAGTTTGTGGTATGCAAAGTGCTAAGTCAGTGTTATATACTGCCATTAGCAACAGTCGTCCGTCTTGCCCAGATTTTAACAGATTTCTGCCATTGTTTGCCAATTTTATACTTTGTGTGCACCTTTTATACATACATATATCCATACAAAAGTATAGTTATTAATGAAATAGAACAATATATATGAAGCAATTTATCAAATAAAGTAGAAAGCTATATTTAGCTTTTAATCATCACAAATAAACAGATCTTTTATTTTTGTTGACTTATATAGTGTGAATCCATTCACATTTGGAACAAATGCATCATTACTATCCCCACACCCCCCCCTTTCAAATCAGTGACCTAGAACTCCTTTCCTACTCCACCCATTTTGCGACAAATTCTAAAAATGTATATCTTTGACAACCTAAATTCATTAACATGGACATTCTGAACAGAAATATTGATTGTCTTCTGGTGATATTATGAGGCATGGTTTGGACTTTATTCACATATTCCAGTAACCTGCAATCATCATTCCAGTAACCATTGCAGTAACCGGCAATCCTTCCAGTAACCTGCAATCATCATTCAAGTAACCTGCAATCATTCCAGTAACCTGCAATCATTCCAGTAACCATTCCAGTAACCGGCAATCATTCCAGTAACCTGCAATCATCATTCCAGTAACCTGCAATCATCATTCCAGTAACTGGCAATCATTCCAGTAGCCTGCAATCATCATTCCAGTAACCGGCAATCATCATTCCAGTCACCTGCAATCAATATTCCAGTAACCTGCAATCATCATTCCAGTAACCTGCATCATCATTCCATTAACATGAAATCATTCCAGTAACCTGCATCATCATTACAGACACTCTACAAAGCTTTGGAAGTCCACCTCACATCCAGTTCCTCTTACAAGCTATATTCAACGTTTCCAACAAACCTTGATATCATTATTGTCTAAAGTCTTTGTAAAGCTTGAATCCTCTAAAGTAAACTATCTCTGCCTTCCATGCCGTGGTGGCAGTAGAAAAAGAGTATTCCCTCCACTGAAATAAATTTGGGATGATTATTTTCTCTCTCTCCCTCCACACTTTCATACACCCAAGTCTTCATGTGTTTGTTCACACACAAACTTAGTTACAAATCATTCTATATTGTTCATATTAATAGGGATCCCAGACTCCTCCCCAGATTTCAGATACTGCTACGGTTCTCAGGTGTCTTCTGACATGGACAAATGTCTCTGTAACAACTTCATTGCTACTGGACCATGTTTACCACACTCTTGTCTGTCCCTTGGAAAGCAGGAAACTCCCTGGGGTCATGTTCTCCTGATATTACACATCTAGACAGACATGACTTCACGAGGTCCAAAAAACGCCACCATGACACTACCCTAAGTCACCGCCATCCTCTTTGTTGGTAGCAGCAGCATTTGCTCTAAGAACGGCGCCCGGTGATGGATAGGGCCTCATTTGGAATAAAGGTCCCGTAGCGGTCGAGTCCACACCTGTTTTAGCTTCGTTTGTTTTAGGTAATCCAGTCGACCATGTTCCTCTGATTGGGAGAAAAAATGAAAGAAGTATAATCCAAATCTGGTACCTGCACTTTCAGAAATGTGGCTCGCGATGCCCAATGAGTCATTCCGAGGACTTTGATATTACAAGTTTTAAGGAAGATGTTAGTAAAGGGGTTTAATGGTACCTTCAGTACAAATCTGGTATTTATCAAAGTTGTAAAATGTCATGGAGCAAAAAAAAACAAGCAATGACCACAGAAAACCCATAAATTGTGTTAAATTAAATAAATTTTGTTCAAATTGTGTTTCTACTGAGGTGCATTACACTCTTGAAAGTAGACATAAATAACACGCCACAAGGGAACATTAGATCTGGCTAGTCATTCGCTAATCCTCTCACCTTGGAACATCCGAGTAAGACGCCGGGTCCATTGGATCCAACTCGTCCTCTCGTTTTCTCTTTCTCCTCGAATCTGAAACACCAAAACAAAATCTATCTGTGTTGCTTCCGTTGCTTATCAATGTATCGAGAGAAGGGGTTGGACTTCGTACAGCATAGTACATACGGCTCTAAAGCCAACTAATGTGGCCAGATCCAATATAGTTATTATGTGACAAAGAATGAACAGATGAAACCTGCTGGTGTTACTCTCACTATCATGGCTCCAATCCGTTTCAACATAATTAATAAACTGATCAATCGACGTCACAGATCTTAGGGAAGAAGAGAATAACAAAGCTATCTGTGAAGTCACAAAGATTTCAAGCATCATTAACTAAACTTCCTTTTTTTTTGCTTTTAGTCCTTCCATCGTATACGACTGTTTTGTCTCATTCTGTGACATTTGATCCTGCCTCTGATAGCAACACAAGAGGGTATTAGCCAATCCTTTCTCATTTTTGAAAGGAATATTTCAATCGAAAGATGAAAATGTTTATGCGATCATGAATTCAATCGTTTTAATTCTCACAGCAGAAGAGACAGAGTAGCCCCTTACCTCTCTCTTCCCTCCTCTTCTGATGCCTAGGGACTTTAAAAACATTTCTGCCAGCTGTCTCAGATGGCTCGACAATCTGCCCGACCTGAAAAGATTTTAAGGAAAAAAAACAACACGTGACAACTTGTACTTCTCAAAGAAAAGTCAGTCTATGGACAATACACAAAATAGCACTACTTTGAATAATGAAACCTTTACTTTTGGCATTCCATGGAGTGAGGTACCATCTTGCAAAGATGCCATCTTGTTTTGCTTAGTGAAGAACGCACATGCTTAAGGAAGATTACAAAATGCAAGACCAAATTTTCAATAATGTTTGTTCCTGAGACAACCAGAAACATAAGTTTGTTCAGCAAGAAATAAATGGGATCAACCAATCGTATGTACCAAGCATGGGACAAAATGTAGAAGGAGGGGAGCTTTTTCCCTTCTTTGGACAATGTATTTATCGTACAATTCCTGAAAACAAAGTACAGTGAACGTAACAAAATTGATCAATTGAGATACGTGAGAGAATTGACAGGAGAAACGAAATGACATTTTTACAAGTACTGTTGGTTAATTAATGATTAATTGAGATGTATTGGTTGACTTAAAAGTTGGTGAAGTAGTTTACCATTGGTCCCATAAGACCAGGAGGGAGAGGCTGGATGTTGGGGGCTTCTGGTGGCTTCATTGTTATTTCTGGTTCAGGTAGTCCTACAGGTAGACCAAAGGAACAAAAAAAAACATTGAGCTGGGCAAGATAAGGCTAAAATGTCTTAATATTGACCAAACTTCAATAGTGTTTGATCAGGAAGATATTAAGAGACACCTCTGTCACAAGATGCACATCACAAAACATTGAATATCTTTGCAGTTTTATAATTTCTTCAAGCCCACCCTTTCCCCCCAAATTTGAGTGATTTGCTTAGGATTTGATATAAGCATTAACAACATATGCTAGATCAGAAATCACTTGGTTCTTAACTTAACTTATTTCAAGTTTAAAGTTGTAGCAATGAAACAGAGAAAGCCATACACTTTACCTTCAGGGGATGTCCATTTAACTTTGTCAGTTTCGGAATCCCAGAAGTAGAAGAAGCCACTGAAAAGAGTCAGAAACAGAAACTCATCAAAATTACCACACTAGCTTTCAGATGTACTGCAATGTTGTACAACCTCTATCCCATCACAAAACAGAATGATTCAAACAGCCATTTCCTATCTTCTCACCTTGTGCAAATTACATCGATATAATACCCGTACTTGGTGACAGAGAAAGCTGTGCATCCCTGCTTAAGGTGACCGTATCTATTCAAGGACATCCGGGGATGTGATACTGATGTTGACCCCCTCACGTTGGGCATTGTGGGTTAGTTCTAACACTGTGCACTTTCAAGGGAAGGGTGGAATTTGTAGAGGGCCCTCAGTGATTTGACGGTTTTCTCGTTTCACGGATGATGGTCAAAGATTGTCAAATGTCGAATGTCAAAGATTTGAACACCACATCCAGAAGCAATGTATTTTGTCCAACATAAAAATCCGATGCTAGAAGCTTGATGGTATTAACTGGAAGTCTCCTTGGGCCCTATTTAACATGACATCATTTTAATTATGGAAATCTACAGGCTATTAAATTACTGACTTATCAGGATTGCCTTTATCGGTGAGTCATTAATGGACTTTACATTTGTAGTTACCAATAAAAACAACCAAAACACAGCAGCAGCATTATGTATATTTTGTAATAAAGAAAGACTTGACACCACTGCAAAAGTCACTTTTGTCAATTCTTGACAGTTGAAATAATATCCACATTTATTTTGTAATTGCATAGTTTCCTTGATAATGGAGAAGGACTGAATCCTCTTTATTGTGTTAATGGTCGCAATAACTTCAAGAATAATATTTAAAGTTGATATATTATCATACAAGTTATGATAATATATTATCATAGATAATGTACTGTAAATCCTAGTGTCTCTGTACACTAGGTCACTGGTATTCAGACTGTTTTATATTATGACCACATTCTCCAGTTATGGTCTGAGGATGGAGTCTGTGGGGATGACGTACCCCTCCCCCCCCCCACACCCCCTTTCAATTCAAGAAGTTTTTACATGATTCAGGGTGCTTTTTAAGTAATTTATAGTCAAGATATTTTCATCTTGTCTTCAATAAAGATTAGCATCTCCTTCTTCCCATTTTGTCGGCGACCCCAAAAATAATTGGCGACCTGTACAAGGGTCGAGGACCACCAGTTTAAATAACAGGGCACTAGGTGACTGGGTTATTGTTACCTTTTAGGATCTTTAACTTTCCACCAGCCCATGGGCAAACCAGTATTATTTAGCAGTATCTGCAGCTCTTCTTCCTCTGGTGGCTCATTCTCCGTTTCACCTGAATAATCTTCAGCAATGATCTCTTCTTCGGGCTCTGTAAGTATAAAAAGATACCAAAAGTATCATCGAAACTATTTTAAACTCCAAAGCAGGATTTTGAAACCTTCATCCGACCAGTATCATCAACCAAGAGATGCTAATGAAAAATAACTGCCTGTAAATTCGGACTACAACTTTTCTTCTAGCCTCTAGAGAGATAGCCTTTTTTCAAAAGATAAATGGGCTTTTTCATGTACAGTAATATTCCAGACGATGACCATCTTGGTAATAGAAGGGGGAAAAAGTGATTAGGCCCATTAGCTGCAGTGTGGACTTTGGACAAAGACGGATTAGTACTTACCGTAGCATTTGCAGTGAACATATATCACTATGTACTAAACAATAAACATATCTGATAGGGCTTGTGAAAATGACAACTGGTAAAGAAACAAACTTATCTTTAAATAAACATTAAATAAATTTTATATGAGAAGATTGCATGAACAAACCTGCACTTTGTCCTGCCTTTATAAGGCCCCTGGCCTTCAACCTGGCTGCTAGAGCTGGTGGCAGAGGCATATTGAGTAATCTACTGTACAGACAGGCAAGTTTTGGGTTGGTGTTTGTCCACTTTTCAGAGCTGCAAAATTATATTGACCAGTGCTGCCTTAAGAAATGAAGAAAAAAAAGGGATAATCAATACCATTGTGTACAAAATTATCCTGTTGTCAAAATTGACTAAAACAACAAAACATTTGTTTGAATAATTTCGGGTCTTTCATGACACATTATTAATAATTTAAATTCCAACAACTGAATGAATTAACCAATTAATGAACAATGCATTACCTACTCCAGAATGCATGGCAATGTAATTTACAAGGAACAAAAAATGACAATCACAGTGAAGGAATGTCTTGAAATGAACAAAATGAATGAAATTTAGGCTCCTGAGAAACTGTTTCTATGTGTTTATTTGTATTAATACTGTATGTATAAATAGGACAAGCCACAGACTGTCCCAGTGCAAACAACTTCAGCCACATACTTCATTATTAGAAGTATAATTTAACACTTAAATGTTGGAAAAAGACATGATTGATTGGGTGAACTTGATGGTCAAGGGTGTCACTCAATGAGGTAAGTTCATGTCATGTTTATTAACTTCTTTTATGTGTTAAGCCTGAAAAGGGGAAGATGATCTTCAAATTGTCTTTATGGCATTTACTTGAAATGGCTGCAGACATATAATGTTAAGTTTTAAATGACATAAAAGATGTGCTATGATTTCCAAAATTATAAGAAATTATTTTTGAAAATAAATTCCCTCGAAAATGATATGTTGTTTGATATGTGTTTAACAACTATGACTGTAATGGTACAATATGGTGTTATTTATATGGCACACTTAGGCAGTAAAATTAAACAGGCAAATTTTAACTAAATATGTAATCACTAAATAACTTCCTCTAACTATTATATGACAAACACTTTCAAAGTATTCATTACAGAAATGTTTATATATTTATTTTGATAAAATTAATGAAAATATACTCTGGGCACTTTCATAGTATGTACAAGTAGCCTTGCAGCAGGGTTGCCTGTTTGGCCATACAGCACTTTGGCATTTTTTCCCTTCTCCCCCCCCCCCCCATGTTTTTGGGGCACTCCAATTTATGAGAAATTATTATGCCCAAAGAAAATGTATTGATTTCAACCATTTCATGTTGTTGATTGCATATAGGCATACCCATTGCCTAGATCTGTTTGTTCATTCACTACCTAACACTAATAGTCAGCTAAAAGACCCGCTCCAATTACTGCAGAGCCAACAATTTCTACCCATAATATACAAGGTCAAAAGTCATTTAAAATATAAAAAATCTGTTTATCTGGCCTATTTTGAAATTTGGCAACCAATCTGGCCATTTGCATAAATGAGAAACAGGCAACCCTGACCAGTGTGAAGCAATCTATATATTATTTAAATTTAAGTAGTGCACAATTAACATTTACATGCCCAAAGATCTGCATAATACCAGTAGGCCAACTTACTGCACGAGGAGGTAGAATTACAGTAAGTATTGTAAAGGCTTCAAACTTGACGCACCTTCAAATATTACTAGCATCGGCACAGCTGGCAACCAAAACTATTTGCAGCAAAGCAGAGGTACATATTTAATGAGTTTGAATCCATTTCAGGTATGTGCTGATCAAATTGTTGGTTTTTTAAGCTATTACCCCCTCCCCCCAGTTTTGCACATGTATTTTTGGCATTTGGAAATCTCACTCCCTAAAAATAACAAAAATTACCTCAACATGATACCACTACTCTGTGGAACCTGGCCTGTCTGAGCTTTTAGGCTCAGAGCATAGCAAACCAGAGTCAATGGATGTATACTTACGGAACTGCTTTTCGATATATGTCAATATTGGGGTATGAAACTTGAAAGAGCTTGACACGGCAGACATTTTGTGGTCAAATTCTGCTCAATTGTACATTGCATGGGCACAGAACAATAAATATTCTGAGATCATTTCATTTCTGAGGAACTACACATGCAAATTGAATACCGTTGAGTGATTTGGATGTTTCCTTGATAGACATTGTTGATCAAATCCTTAAGGTGCGTCAGTTATGAGCCCACCATGCTACTTAAAAAAAGTAAATGCTGGACATAGGAACCATTGCACTGGTACAAGTAAATACACATGAAAAGTTACTGACTGTATGGTCCATGATTTTGATGAAAGTAGTACCCTATGCTTCACATTCCTATATTTGTAAGAAACACAGTAACAAAACATTTACTACTAAACCTCATACTTCCAGCATGTGCAGTATGATCGAGGGAAGTATGATGAACCAATCGGCATTTTGGCTATGCCTACAGTACGTTTACCGATTCCGCTACATCTGTCTCACAGTGAAAGGTGGCTTACGCCTCCATCAAATTCATAAAATGATTGACAAGGAAATTACCTTTGGCGTTCAGCTTCTTTGATTTTTCGCTGATTCAGGTATATATTGTTCTTCTTCTTTTCCAAATGGGTGGGATGTGCCTTGTGTATCGTGACAGATAGGGCCTAACTGAAGTGACGGTTTGATACGTTGTCAAAACTCGTCACTCATCGGCGTATATGTATAGGCCATAGGCGCATTTACAAGTCATACAAATTCGATGTCTTTCTTCATCACGAAATATAACAGAGCGCCATCTATTGTAGTTAGTTTTTATACCAAATAACCAGACCGCCTCAGCAATATAAGTGCAGCAAAATAACACAGGAGTACTGCCACTAACTATAGGTACAACCAGAATGAAAACATTTCATGGTTCCTTGCTGCTGTTCATTAGTTCCATTCATAGGGAAATTTCTAACAAAGCCCTAATACAACAACAGCAATTTATGCACACAAACTTTTGTTGCCAAAGTAATGCTAAGCC
Organism: Apostichopus californicus; assembly: GCA_020650975.1. Taxonomy (NCBI): domain Eukaryota; kingdom Metazoa; phylum Echinodermata; class Holothuroidea; order Aspidochirotida; family Stichopodidae; genus Apostichopus; species Apostichopus californicus. The sequence goes on from JAIPMN010002381.1 coordinate 15,155, forward strand.
CTGATATCAATTGCAACACACATCAGTGTGTGAAGACTATCTACCATTATCATCATACCAACTTTGACGGAATTCCGACTAGTAATAGTAGCCAAGTAATTGCAATTTGGAGTATTTCACGTTTGACCCCATGACCTCATTAATATTCATGATATGAGCACCAAAATCAACAGGGTTCATCTTATCACTTTGGGCCACCCACCCACCAAGTATGGTAATGATTGGTCATTCCCTTGTTGAGTTATCGTGCAAACAAACTTTTCATAACGAAATATTGCTAAGCCCCCCCCCTCATAAAT
>JAIPMN010002382.1:4054-20566 GCA_020650975.1 Apostichopus californicus
GCTACTGTTAACTGTGTGTTCATGGTCAACTGTTTAATGCTTATTTCTGATTTCTGTTGTCGTTAGTTGTGTATAGGCTACTGTTAACTGTGTGTTCATGGTCAACTGTTTAATGCTTATTTCTGATTTCTGTTGTCGTTTGTTGTGTATAGGCTACTGTTAACTGTGTGTTCATAGTCAACTGTCTAATACTTATCTCTGATTTCTGTTGTCGTTTGTTGTGTATAGGCTACTGTTAACTGTGTGTTCATAGTCAACTGTCTAATACTTATCTCTGATTTCTGTTGTCGTTAGTTGTGTATAGGTTACTGTTAACTGTGTGTTCATGGTCAACTGTTTAATGCTTATTTCTGATTTCTGTTGTCGTTAGTTGTGTATAGGCTACTGTTAACTGTGTGTTCATGGTCAACTGTCTAATGCTTATCTCTGATTTCTGTTGTCGTTTGTTGTGTATAGGCTACTGTTAACTGTGTGTTCATGGTCAACTGTCTAATACCTATTTCTGATTTCTGTTGTCGTTAGTTGTGTATTGGCTACTGTTAACTGTGTGTTCATAGTCAACTGTCTAATACTTATCTCTGATTTCTGTTGTCGTTAGTTGTGTATAGGCTACTGTTAACTGTGTGTTCATGGTCAACTGTTTAATGCTTATTTCTGATTTATGTTGTCGTTAGTTGTGTATAGGCTACTGTTAACTGTGTGTTCATGGTCAACTGTTTAATGCTTATTTCTGATTTCTGTTGTCGTTAGTTGTGTATAGGCTACTGTTAACTGTGTGTTCATAGTCAACTGTCTAATACTTATCTCTGATTTCTGTTGTCGTTTGTTGTGTATAGGCTACTGTTAATTGTGTGTTCATAGTCAACTGTCTAATACCTATCTCTGATTTCTGTTGTCGTTAGTTGTGTATAGGCTACTGTTAACTGTGTGTTCATGGTCAACTGTCTAATACTTATCTCTGATTTCTGTTGTCGTTAGTTGTGTATAGGCTACTGTTAACTGTGTGTTCATGTTCAACTGTCTAATACCTATTTCTGATTTCTGTTGTCGTTGTCGTATTTCATGTGGTACAAATGATAGTATAAGTGTCTATAGTAAATTGTATCATTTTTTTATTCCAGAAACCATTTACTGGAAGCAATATCATCAAACAGGATTTTTACGATTTCCAACATAAAAGCAATAACTACACCTTTGGGTAGACTCTTGAGTTCTACACGGCAACGTCAATGGTTTGGTTAACTTTGGAAACATTAATTACCAATGCTGGTACTCTGGTGGAAATTCCAGTTGAACTTTTGAACTGGGTTCAACTGGAATTTTCTATACGGAAATTGGCCCAAATTTGAACTAGGTTGAAATGGGTGAACTGGGGTTTCCAACTGTTTCAACTATGTTTTACTGGGTCCATCTGGTTCAACTATATTTTACTGGGTCCAACTATGTTTTACTGGGTCAACTATGTTTTACTGCTTATATTTTTAAATAGTTTGAACTGGGATTCTCAACTGGTGTTATCTACACTTATATAACACCACACTATAACAAGTTTTCATTTTTTAACAGTAGATTTATACTGTATGTAAGGGTGTTAGCCACTGAAAATAAATGTTTGTTCTTGATCAGAGAACTCTGGGTTTGATGTGATGACCAAACACAGAGCAAGACACATAAAAAATGGAGAACTCAACTGGATTGGATCAAAAGAAATTATAATTATGAATAACAAACAATGTACAGCTGATCTGGGCCCAGTCAAAGAATTAAATGAAACAACTTACAGTCGTGAGGTGCGCACCCAAAATATAAAGAAATGCACTTAATTTAAAAGTCTGTTCTGGTGAGTTGGCCTGCTGGTGACATCAAGTATTTTACGACCTCAGATCTTCCACGACATCAGATATTCTACGACATCAGTTTAGTTGAACCCAATAAATGGTATTATGAATGTCCGATCCCAACAAAATAGTATTCTTTTAATTTATATGAAATAGTGTTCCAGGGTATCCTTTCAGTAAAATAATGTCAATATCCTTTGTAGTAAAATAATGTCCTTTATAAGTGATGGTGTCCTGGAATATCCTTTATTGTAAAATAATATCCTTTATAAGTAAATAGGCCTAGTATCCTTTATAATAAATAGTGTCCCAGACTGTCAGTTGAATATCACAACTTTCATAAAATAATAAGGTCTACAGTAACTTGAACTATGTAAATTAAGGTTTAAAACAAACTATCCAGCCATTAAACTATCTTTTCTCTTCTTTTACAACTGCCTTGCTCTAATACTCATAGCCAACTACCAACTCTCAATACCCTCACAAAACTCCTTTGTTCCTAAAATATATACACACAGACCCCATTTCCTGTGAGGGCTAATTTCCAGGAAGAACACGATAGTTGCCTAGCAACCCAGAAGAGAGAGAGAGTTGTTATAACTTAATATAATCAACCCTTTTGCTGCAACAAGACAAATATACTGTATACAAATATACAAATATATTTGACAAATATACTGTACAAATGTAGCCCTCTGTACAGTGAGCACTGCACAGTGCACTAATAAACAGTTAAAACTATGGTACAAAACAAAACTTTATGTAAGAGCTGACCATCTTACACTGTACAAATGAAGCCTCACTTGAAATAAGATTGATAGTTTAATCATATGTTCATAATGTTCAGTGTAGGGCATCCTCACATTTGTAGCATAGGCTATACGTGTATGCTGTACACTTCACTAATGGAGTAATGACTTTTGCAAAGTATGTTACTATGCTAAAAGGACACTTCATCCTTGAAACAACAATCAAGGCAATTGCTCAAATTTTTAAAATTGCTATTATGTTTGCTAGTTGATGATAGCTTTCCTAAAATCATGCGGCTAAATATAGGTGTTAACTTGAGTATAACTAGGTTAGGCCCCTATAAGCTAGGCAACTAAAACGTTAGGATATGTCTAACGTTAGTAAATGTACCATGTGGTATACCTAGTAGGGAACCGGTTTGTTAGGCCTAGCCTATACTATAGTCCTAAGTCACTATATTATAAAGTTTCTGTTCAATTCAAATATTAATGATAAAGAGCACGTTTACAATCAATTATAATGTTACAAGTATGTGTCAATATTATAAAGATACTGCAAGATCACAAAGGAGGGAACTTAGCCGCGGTAATAATTTAAAATTGTTGGCAAAATCGGTTACAAATGCGTTTATTCTGCGAAGCTTCTTTTGGCGTATGTGGTTTGCGGATTCGGAATTTTTAAATTTAGCGCTAACGCAAGACAAATGTCAAAGTTCAAATTAAGTCGTATCATACTATTTTGCACTAGGAAGGCATTTTGCCTACCAATTGTTCAAATCGACGAACGAAGTATAACATATTTTTTTCAAATTTATTATATAGTAAATATTTCATATCTTTAATCATTGCGGTACAAAAATGTATCGTTTTATCATAACTGTGATAAATTTGACAAAGATTTATTTTACACCCCTCATAAGTTGGCTAATTAAGCATTTTCAATATACTACGATGCGGTTACTGCTTACGAACTTACATTATAATATTCTTGATAATTACGCCTAAAATAAAAGCAGTCAACATAGTCCAAACCCAGTTGGGCCAGTTGAAACCTAGTTCAACCCCAACAGGGCAAGTTCACCAGTCAACATAGTTCAAACCCAGTTGGGCTAGTGCAAAAACCAGTGAAACCTAGTTGAAGCCCAACTGGATCAGTTCAAACATAGTTCAAACTCAGTTGGGCCTGAACAAATCCAGTTGAACATTGTGTAAACCCAGTTGAACTTAGCTCATGTACAGCATAGCCCAGTTGGAACCCAGTAAGACCCAGTTAAACACAGTTAAAAACCAGTTAAACATAGTAGGCCGTAGTAGAACCTAGTTGATTTTTTTAACTGGGTTCTACTGGCATTTCTACCAGGGTAGAGATAAGGTTTGCACTACCGCTTAATAGGCATTATACAGTACTCTCTGTATAACATGCTACTTTGTGCGGTTCAGTATCCCTTGCTAAACAGGGAAAACAGGGGAAATAACCTAACTGAAACAATACCTCACCGTCAACAGTAAATTACTAGAGATGCCGTTGAAGGCCAAGTCCCCAAACCGATAAGGCCAACTCTGCATTCGTATTGGAAATTGGGTGGTATTAATGTTCATAGACACTCAAGATCAATATTTGATACTTACATTGTAAAACAGCTAGTGACTGAAATCCAAGTCTCTATGTTTCACTTATTGACGTTGTATTATCTCTTTTTTTTTCTTCGTCTTTTTTTTTCATTGATAGAAGATATTTGTATGAATGTAGCTTTCCGATAATGTGAAAGTTTTGAACTCGGTGATTGACTGAATATATGATCATCCTGGCAATAAATAAGAGGAAGCTAAAAGCTTCTACTGTCGGGTATAGCATTATGTCACATAGGGCCGAACTGTAGTCGGCTTGCGAAGGACAGCAAAATGCTAACGACAGACGCTGTGTAAACCGAGCCGGAAAAATATGTATACCTATGCACGTGGGGTGATGCTGTGTGTATGCAAATCGGTGTGTGTCACCATGTTGCGCTATTGATTTTGCATATATACTAGCGGCGTGCGCAAGTGGAGAGGGGAATGACCATGGCCAGCCATAAGTCCAGAGAAAACGTTCAGCCCGGGAACTTTGGACAATCAGTCGGGGACGAATTAGTCCACGCCTATACAGACTCAAGCAACGGCGGATCCAAGGGGTGTGCCTCAACATGCACAATTTGGCATATAAGATATTTTTCCGGGGGAATACCCAGGTCCGACCTCCCCCTATTCATTAGGAGTCGACTGAAAAAACACCCATGGCCAGACCATTTCTTTTATAAAATCTTTGTCTGTTCACGTTTGTGCTATACCAATGAACAATTTATGTTTAAATGGAACACGATTCTTTGAACATGTGACAATGGACTTATTGAAGCTATCACCTAAACAGGATGCGACAGAAGGTATTGTTGTTGAAAATATTCTGCTTTACCACAATGAAAAACACATCCTAATAGCAAACTTCGAAAGTTTGTATGACTTCATATCAAGAATCATGGTTACTTTACAGAATTACCGTATCATTTTGAGTAGATAGAACAGAAATTTACAAGCATTTTCATCGCAGAGTCACAGAGTGATAATTTCATAAAATCCACTGTACCACAACTTGAAGAACCTCTCAGAGAGAATTTAATACTGCTCGGTGAGTGGTAATACTAATTGGATAACTATATTCTGCTACAGTCCACTACCAGGGATTAACTCCACCATCCCATCCTCCACCCAGTGGCGGAGCTAGGGGTACTGGTCAAGGTGGGGGGGCGAAAATGGTCTGTAGGGGCGCTTTCCACACTATCTAAGCGGAGCGCCACCATTGGTTGGCGCGGAGCGTACAGAAATTTTTTGAGTAAAGATACGCTCTAGATCGCCGGAAATGACCCTTTCCGGGCCTTGCTAATTTGCAGATAAACGAAGAATAAATAGGTGTTATCGCCATTTTGTCAGAAAATTACACCAACAAAATGTGGTAAATGTCAATAGGTAGATGAGAGCGCAATAAAAAAGTCAATAATCGCGAATAAGTAAAAAGTGGTAAAAAGCTGAAAAGGGCGCCAGCAGTCCATTTGAGTCCGTCAGGGGGGGGGCATCCGTCCCCCTGAATGTATGGACGCTCCGCCACTGCCTCCACCCCCAATCAATTTCAGTACATGTTGGGTTTGTAAAATGAAGTAATTTGTTCTACAAATTTCTCTCTTTTTCACATCACTACCAGTTCTAAGAATGTCGAGAAAGTAGCTTTTATTTTTCGAAACAAACATACATACTAAGTGGCATGATTCACAAAAGTTGTAATTATGTACAATTTCCTACAAGGAAATATATAGCGTTCGCTCCCCTGTTGTTTACCGTGTTGTATACAGTGTCTATATATGTGCAATACACAGCGGCTTATACAGACGAGTACATTAAAGAACATTGTGCTATACTGCACTGTGCAACACGCATTCAGTTTTCATAGACAATGCTGGACAATTCTAGAGTATCTTTGTACTATCTACGGTTAGCATCATGTGTATTGTACACTATGCAAACTAACTCCAAATTACCTACAGTTGTCCTGCTCTATAATCGTGAACATCCTGTCATTTTTAGAAGCTAAAGTGTTTGGTAGTATTGTATTACTCTCTTACATTGCACATCTATGTGGTATAGGTGGGTGTGGTAAGTGGAGACGTGTTTGAGTGAAGTTTGTGATGGGTCGGAGTGGCAAGGGCAACGTAATGAAGCCTGTTCCTACTCACTCAGTTTGTTATCAACGCTTCTAGATTATAGACGAAGTTAAAATGAAATATTCAAACCGTGACTGGCCGATAAATGATGTTAGGTTATCTGCATCGTCATGAGTATGTAAAGTAATGATGTTTCTCCATGTACAGCCAAGTATGTTTTCTTGTAAACAGATGGTATTGCTGGTAAGTACGTTACTGTGTGCGCGTTGGTATGCGTGCTTGTGTATGTGTGTGACGTGACACAACTCCCTGCTGTGGATAAAAGCCATTGTAAATAGTTTAATCAATGTATGTGGCGCTTTGATAGGTAAATGTTACTTCAAATTACAAGAAAGTAATTAATTAATCAGTTAGTTAGAACTTTGGAATCTTTACTGCGTGTTCATGTTATGCGAAATACGCGTGCCAGTCTTGGCATTATTCTACAATAACTACAGTCTACATGCGATCTGTGTCAACAATCCAGCTACATTATGATGTATTATATGCTTCAACGTGGTTTTTGCTTTCTATCATTTTTTTTAGCAGGTTGGTTAAGTCGTTCTCCCAGGTGCTTGTCTGAAAGTCTAGACTGGTCTGTGCATGAATTAGAACGGTTCTTCTTTCAGATCAATACGGCAGGCAAATGTCTGCTTGTTGTGGATTTAATTACTGTTTGTCTGCTTGAAGTAAACGTAGTATACGCATTCTCGTCTTTAGATGCTCGTGTCAAAGGGTTTAGCCAGCCTCAGAGAGGGCATCTGTCTGAAGTATTGAGTTATCTCCAAAGACCTTCTTACCTTTCTTAACTTGCACCTCAAGGATGAAAGTTCCTGTTCGTGGGGTTGTTGAACCATTAAAATATGTTTGTGGTTTCGAAACCGCATCACTGAAATCAGAAGCTGTAGATGACGATGTCAGTGTACGTTATATCATTATAAGATATCGCGTTGTTTGTTTTACTTAAGCAATCAAATGCATTTTGTTGCTATGTACCATCAGTTTTAAACTTTATATTTTCTCGCTTTCCTTCTTTCTTTCCCGTTACTTAAAATAATTTTCAACTAAATAATTAATCACTCCATGAATTAACAACAATATAAATACACTGAATTATTATATATAAGCAGCAAGCTTAATCCGTACAAATAACTCTGTTGGAATGGAAACATGTTTTAATGCTTTTGTGAGTCACACGATATTATGAAGACACGCTGCGTGTATATGAGCACATTCATAATTCATACTAACTTATGGGAAGGGAAATAAAGTGATTTTCATAACCATGACAAAGGAATCTTTTAATTCAACAACACTATGTGTTATGGAATTATACCGTTTTTAGATTTGTGAACGTTTGTTCCCCTTGTCTCGTGTGCAAAGAAGTATGTTGTAAAAAGAACATTAATTCGCTGAGTTGCTATATGTAATCGAAGGACCTATTATGACCCGGTACCCATTACAACGCACTTCTGGAAATTCCAAGACTTAAGCATAGCAACGGAAAGTTAACCCAGTTTGAAGTGTGATAGCTTGTCCACAGCAAAATGAAGTTAAACAACAATAATGTAACTTTGCACACAGCTAGGTTCAAAGCATCACTAACTAGCAACATTTCCATGTTAGTTTCCTTACATCAGCTCATTGCTTATTGCTTGTGTTCATCGAGAGGAATGAAAGGAAAGTTCCCAAATTGAAAGGAAAGTTCCCAAATTATTCTTTCTATACTTTGTCATTTGTTAAGTTTCTAATTACCAAAGGGTAGTATTTCTAACTCATTTGGGGTCACGCCAGTGAATTTCAAATGCTCTGTTAGGTCGACTGCGTCATAATACATAAAGAAGATATTGTTATATAAATAGTTCACAATTTCTTCCGCATTTTGTTAAAATGCGTTACATATCAGATGTGCATGTTGTTAAGACATTGCAAAGGCTACATATTAAATCGAAGAGATTAATTTGTTTAACAATCTTACATTTTTGAAGACAATTAATTGTTTGAATATAAGGTAGGACTTCAACTCCTAGGGATACCACTCGAAATTCTTTGGGCTACTTTATGGTCCCCTGAAACTAAGTCGTATCACCCACTAACAGCTACATGAAAGAAACACAATATTTTAGCAAACTATTGTGTTTTCATGATCTTTATGGACAACAAAAGACCAGATGGCATGTTTGACTGCCATAGAAATCAACAAGCCAGTCTGCAACAGATGGTTACATGAGTGTGTCTGTGTGCAAAGAACCCTTGAAGTCAGCTACTAAAATATCATTTTCAAATGTTCTTTCTTATAGAAGCGATTCCGCGATTATCAGATATAATGATAACTTAACTGTACGAAGAAACAAAGCCGTTGATGATTTCCATAAAGTTAATTCAAATTATTGTTTATAATTTTTCTCTCTATATGTTAATATGAATTACGTGTACCATAAAGTGACATTCAGTGACTTTGTAGTTTGTACACTTTCATATAGTGATTTTGTAGTTTGTACACTGTCATACAGTGACTTTGTAGTTTGTACACTGTCATACAGTGACTTTGTAGTTTGTCCATTGTCATACAGTGACTTTGTAGTTTGTACACTGTCATACAGTGACTTTGTAGTTTGTACACTGTCATACAGTGACTTTGTAGTTTGTACACTGTCATACAGTGACTTTGTAGTTTGTACACTGTCATATAGTGACTTTGTAGTTTGTCCACTGTTTGTCCAAAGTATAAACAAGCAACCGGTCAAACAAAGCAAGCAGTAATATAAACAAATAGTGAGACAAAGGAACCATTAAGACAATACATACACTGGACAAAACAAACAGTAGAAGACAGGATTGTGAAATACGTGAGACGTGTCAAATAAAACAAACTGAGACAAAACAAACTGAGACCAAACAAACTGAGACAAAACAAACTGAGACAAAACAAACTGAGACAAAACAAACTGAGACAAAACAAAAACTGTAAAACTATGACGAGGGAGACAGAAATATACTTGTTCAAGTTATAAGAAGCTTTAATGATTCAACAAACAATCACTAAATTGTCATATTTGAAATAGCGTTTTATTTCTCCAACTTTGACCAAACTGCCTTCGACCAGTCTGTTAGCTCTGAACTAGAATCCTTTTCACATAATACCTCAATTGCTCGTCCTCCACCCCCCCCCCCCAACTTCCTACTCCCCAAGACACAGTTTAGCCACGTACACAGGTTACGCAGACTGTAACCCCCTTCCCGATGACAAAGAAGTGATGGTGGAACGCAGGAATATATGGACAATGATCGAATAAGTCGAATAATGATTCTTCACCCGGTCAGATTCTTCACCCGGTCATTCAGTCTTGTTCGCTGAGGAGAAAAAAAATATTTGATCATTTTTCTTAAAGGAAAGGATAATGTGATCGTTGAAAATACACAAATGAAAGATGAACGTTGCAAAAGAGATACTTTCCCTCAGTTTTCGCTAATTTAATTTCCAAACACGTAAGATACTAAGTCTGTTTGCAGTTATTTTCATGTATTAAGGGACAAGAAAATATCGCTTTCACGATTGAGAAAAAAAAATTAGTTGTCACGATTGAAGGTTTAGCACCTTGTGGTTGATTAACTGCACTGCAGTATGTGATGAACATACTTGACTTACGTTACTAATTTCATTGCAAGTCTAACTTTTAATGCTGATTGAATGTCTAATAACTTCCATTTTGATTTCTGTTTGTTCAAAATGTTAAATGTTTCAAAAACATATCTTAATTTTACTTCACCCTACTTTATTTACTGAAATAAACATGATTGAAGGAAGTGATAAAAAAAACGTTCAGTCTGGTTAAATTTGTCGAAACTTGTACAGTTATATAGATTTACAAAAAAAGATATACTTCTAGAACAAATTGATGGCGAAATTAATGAGAACCTCCTTGAATACAATAAAAATATCAACAAAGATATGAGATGAATTTATAACTACGATATTAATGCTAAATAACATTTCTTTAACTAATGTTAAGGTCTTTAGTGTACAATGATGTTCTATATTCTAAGGCGGTTTGTTTTATATAATTAAGTTATTCGCTGTTTATGGAGGCATCCTGTGCACCTTTCAAAGACAACGAAAGACATTATTGGTGGGATGTCCTCGTTCTTCTTGTTCCCATTTTCTCTAGATGAACAAAGTAACCTTATCGCAAATGCATCTTTTTATTTCTGTAACGTGACTTATGAGTTTTCCGTCTATTTAATGATTGGTTTGAACAGTTTGAATCCAGCTGATGTGCATTCACTAGCGCTATAAGTCGTTCATGGTATTTTTTCTTTGTTCAGAATGGAAGTTTTGTTCTGGGAAATATGTAACTGCTTAAAAAACTTTCACCGTGTGATTTTAAACCCATCTAACAGTTGGTTTACGGTCTACAGAATGTTGTGAAAACATGTTAACTTCAACGGAGCTTAATTCTGTATTTTTCTCTCTAGAAAATATGTTTTCTATTTATCCTAATACCCACATAAACTAAACAATATTGAAGCAATCGTTCTTTCGTGAAAGATTTGCCATTTGGAAACACGGAGAAAGATTTGACCAGGTTTATGATAGAATTAACAAACTGTCGTTTATATCTATCTAATAAAGAAAACATCTTATAAACTTCGACAATTTTTTTTCGCTGATTTGGTTGGTCCGCCATTCTTTTAGTTATGGTCCATTCCTTTCATACCCACATGCATCACTTTAAAATATGCGGTTTATTACAAAGTTTGAATGTTCTTAGTATGTGGACAAGTTAAAACCGCAGCCTGTAGTTTGTCGAAAAGAAAGTCAAAACTGTAGCGGTAAATTCCTGTTATCTTATTGGTATTACTAGTTTGATTGAAATATCTTAACGAATTATGAAATTGGAACAAATACACATGACTCATTTTCAAACACTGTCTTCTTGTGTCTTCAGTAATCCTCCATTGTTTCGTTTTCATAAATGTGATCATTTTATTAAAGCTTACATTCTTTGGTTGAGTTCTCAACATTAAAATTAATTTTGACAATCGCGAGTTGAATGTAGCGTTGAGAGTGATGTTTTAAAGAGTAAAATACTGATTGCTTCGGTTGGAAGTAATCGTATTTGCATGACGTTAAATCGAAGAAACAGCAAAATTTGTAGTTCAAATTCTGAAAAGTTGAATTATTGCACTTGAAACACTGCTTTTTTTTCGTGAATTTCAAGAACCGATATAAGCTAACAAAGGTAATATCGTAGTATCGGTGAATAAATTACTTCTTAGAAACAATCGCGAGTCAAACCCGCCACGAGTAATTGTTACGGCAAGTGCATCTTGATTTGTCGGAGGAATGATCTTTTCTTATATTTCTTCCTGAAAAAGTTATTTGAAATTTATATGAACTGATTTTCAGGAAGAAGATTCAGTTTGTATTGCTATTAATTATTCCGTTAAGTTTTAATAGCCTTCTGCAGAAGTTCTATGTTTAAAAATAAAGATCACATTGAATAGTTAACATACAATGAGCTATACTTCTGTAAAACAGGTATAACGTATTCTGTTAAACTAAATAATTCGAAATTAACATGGTTATACCTCTGTTGAAAATAGTTATTTGAACAAATATGAAGAGGGATCAACTGAACAATTTGTTTCATTCCAAAATACAGAACCAATGAACAGTTCATAATTTATTTGCAAAATGTAATATCGTCAACACGAAAGATAAAATAAGTTCTCCAGTATTGTGCTTTCAATTACAATGAAGTGAGCAGTTGAACATTTTACTTTTTGACTAAAACATTTAACGTATTTTTGCACGTAAATACTCTTTGTAAGACAAAGTCACGTTACTTTTCATAACGTTCGCAGGTTTACGCAGCAAATTGAAACTTTACAATAATTCTTCTTTATTTTCTACTTGACCAGATAAACATATTTTGAGTTATTTGAACCTTATTGAAGTTTATTGAGTTGGGGTTGAGTCTTAGCTCCGAAAAGAATGACTTTTTTTGTTAAATGAATGTAGCAAGAACTGTTAGTTTCTCAATCAACTTGAGAGATTGAAATGTCTTGTATGTTAAAATAATTAATTAGAAGATAACTCAAAATATTGCAAGTTTAGTTCGCCGCTCCCATCTCCCCCCCCCCCCCCTGAAATGAACAAAAGATTCACACACTGTAAAGTACAACTGGACCTCAAGTTTGTTCAATATATTTGCAAAAATCTTATGTCATGCGAAAACAGAACTTGTTGGTACTGCAATCGCATTGTAGTATCAACATTCTTAAAGATCGGTCAAACTTGATTCTTGGTTTTCTCAGGTAGTTTAATCAATTTTCGATACCAACTAGGAAATATAATTCAATATATCAATATATTGTTGTTAAAATTAGGCTGATGTGAAGCATCTATGCTAATGTGAAGATTTAGCTGTTGGATATCTCATATGCTTTTGCTTAGTTTGGACCGAAGTGTACCGTGTACGCCTAAATTGTTGTTACTTTGCATAATATACCAATTATATTGTTGTGAATTTTAAACTTTAATAAGCCTATTTGTCTCTTACATTGTTTTGAATGTAAGGCTGTTTTGAAGGGAATATGTTAAAATGAAGAATTAGCCATAGTTAACCTCCTTGGCTGTTGCTTAGTTTGGACCGCAGTGTACCGTGTATGCCTATATTGTTGTTACTTTGCATAATATACCAATTATAATGTAGTGAATTTTAAACTATAATAAGCCTATTTGTCTCTTACATTGTTTTGAATGTAAGGCTGTTTTGAAGGGAATATGTTAATAAGAAGAATTAGCCATAGTTAACCTCCTTGGCTGTTGCTTAGTTTGGACCGAAGTGTACTGTGTATGCCTATATTGTTATAACTTTGTATAATATACCAATTATATTGTGTGAATTTTAAACTATAATAAGCTTATTTGTCTCTTACATTGTTTTGAATGTAAGGCTGTTATGAAGGGAATATGTTAATATGAAGAATAAGCCTTACTTTACCTCCTTTGCGGTTGCTTAGTTTGGACCGCAGTGTACCGTGTACGCCTATATTGTTGTAACTTTGCATAATATACCAATTATATTGTGGGAATTTTAAACTATAATAAGCCTATTTGTCTCTTACTTTGTTTTGAATGTAAGGCTATTGTGAAGGGAATATGTTAATATAAAGAATTAGACATAGTTTACCTCCTTTGCGGTTGCTTAGTTTGGACAGAAGTGTACCGTGTATGCTAATATTGTTATAATTTAATTTAGCATACCAACTATGCTGTTCTTTATTGTATTAACTTTACATTTAAACTGTATTATTCATAGTATATTGTGGTGCACTTTAAGCTTTTGTTTACCTAATATATTACTGTGTATTTTACACTATAATATAGTTTATCTCCTATGTTGTTGCTTTCTGTTGGACCACAGTGTACATTGCACGTATTTTGTGTCATTTATATGAAAGTGTACCAACTACGCTGTTTTCAACTTTAGATCAAGGTATATTCAAATGTGTTTCACTAAGTATTTAACAATAATCGACTTCACACATATTACATATGGTTGAAAACGAGATAAAACTCATAATTTGCTACTTCAATACTTTTTGAAACAGCACGTGACTCAATACGGTATAAAATCTTGTCAAAATGTTCATGACTGTACTGTGAGATTATTTTAATGTTTTTTTTAAATATCTTTAATCTATGTTTAAAAAGACGTCACGATAATCACAGGTTCATTGCATCATAGGAAAGAAAACGTTGTTAGATTCTTGACGTAATGTCTTAATTGATATTTAATATCTTGAGAAAGTATGTTACTTTCAACACAAATCGAATCCATACCTTTTTCCTTCTTTATGGTACTTAACAAATCCTGATTAGCATGGGTGAATATAAGGAGTTGATTTGTCCCTATTTTGTATTGTTGAGAATAGACACAGATTATTGCACATTTACATTGGGGAAAGATTTGCAAAGTTCGCACTGAAGATATCTCTAGTGATTTGAGCAAACCTAAAGAGCAGTGAATATGCTTTTGGAAACCATGGCATTTAGTTGTACGAAAAATACATAATCAAGATATTAAGAAACTTTCAGTAACATATCTTAGTAATGACTTAAAATTAATTGATAGTATCTCGATTTTCTTAATTCGATGATCAAACGTATTATTTACGTGAAGTTTAAACTATCCAACCTGTACATTGGTCAAGCCTTCAATGTTACAAGCGGCAAGTGTTTTCTAACGACATAAAGTTGAATTCGCTAATCGGTTTGTGTCAACATTAACGGTGAATCATACAAATAATTTGTGCACTTTATGCCGTCAATACAAAATTTGTTTGAAAATGTACAAATTAGTCGGATGGTCTAATTATGTGAAATCTTCTCGTCCTAACCCCCACCCCCTCATCAAATGAAAAACATACAGGCTTCAAATTTCAAAATATCGATACAAATTCATGAAGGAAATTAGGTGTATGGTAAGAAATTCACATACGATTTAATAATTTGTGGTTAACCGAACAAGTTATTTTAATAAAACCGCAATAGTTTAGGGAAGTTAATGTGTGTGTGTGTGAAGTAATGTTCTTGTCAATAATTCAATTTTTATAATGAAGATTGCTATCAATATATGAATCTGAAACATTTCAAACTTTTATACATACATACGTGGATATAGTTACCTGTAAATATTCCCACTCTACCTTTCACTTTAATCATTCGTTGAATCATCTGCCTTTCAAAGGATTGCATCTCTGCTGAGGGTGATATCATGCGAATTGCCTTATTCCTAAAGAGTAGTAAATACTCTAACTGTGGTATAGGAACCAAATTTGAACTCCAAGCGTCGGATGCCGTTTGTAAGTAATTCCCCCTTCTCTTGAAAGTAATTCTGTTCAAATGTATTGTGAAAAATAACTGTTAGAGATTATTCCAACTGGAAAATAAATTCGTTTTTAGGCTCGAGTTTTAATATCAAAAGAAAACATTGTTTTAATAAAATGTCAGAATGTTTAAAAATTTACTTAATTTAAGACACCAGTCTAAAGTCATGCATTTTGCAGCCGTCGCACGTCCTTGACATGTCAATATTAAGCTGGTTTCTGATCCTTTTTCCAAGAACTAGTTTTAAGTTACTTTGAAACCTTTTGGCAAATTTTTTATTTATGTTATGATAAAACTGATATCCAGTGTAATTGTCGTAATTTTCCTAACAAACGATTTTTTCTTAAGAAGAAAAGCTTTATATCAAGATAAACTTTATTCCCCGTTAATTTGCAAACCAGCAATGAGAACAAAGGAATGAAGAATAATGATCCAGTAAAGAAAATTATGAAAGAAAAAAACCCCAAAAATATGACCAATCCTTAATAATAATATTTCTTCGTCAGATATTCATACCGTTTCTCTTTTTTATCAGTAGTTACAAAAGAGAATTTCTTGCTTGTAAACGTGATATTTTCTGATTTATAAGCAGGCTATTTCCATGATTGTACTCCTGTACAGGGTCCATAATCACACAATGGTTTTCTATCTAGTCACGATTTTAATTTACCTCCAGAGTAGGTTGCACCAATATTAACGGTGAATATCTTCCCTTTTGAATATATTTAAAACAATTTTAAACGCGAAAAACGCATGAAGGAGAGATTATGTATTAAGTTCTAAGAATGAAATGGGCATCATTTAGTCTGTGATGTAAATATCGTTCAATGAAATATCGGACACTCGATTTGTGCAGAGCTCAATTAGCAACACAGCGAAAAAGGCTATTTATATCATAACCTATTGTAGTTAGCAAAGTTATTTTATGGCAGAACTATATTTCTTGTGACTATCTTAAGTTTAAGAAAGCAGGTTATTAAAGTGTTCAAAAGAGCCGAAGTGCGAGGTAATGTGATAATTAGGTATAACATCAATAGTAAATAAATATAGTGTTTAATCTAAGGTGTATTATCTGTTTTATTGATCCCTATAATATCTTACAATGATTTGGTAATTACACTACATACTTTCACTAACCAAACTACTGTAAATAACTATAACGTTGCTTCATACTTTATTAATTGAGACGAGTTTTTCCTCGCAACTCACGAACAACACAAAAGCCAAAACAGTCGTTGAATTTCGTATGTGTAGTCATGTATTTCACGTCTTGAATAACGTTGTTAATGTGCAAGATT
>JAIPMN010002383.1:0-43318 GCA_020650975.1 Apostichopus californicus
TCTGGGGGGTTTGTAAAGCCAAAAATTTTCTGGTACGCTCCGCGCCAACCGATGGTGGCGCTCCGCTTAGATAGTCTTACGTTCAGGCGTGGCTGGACCAGTCAGACCCACCCCCCCTGTCAAAAATCCTGCATCCGCCCCTGATACGTACTGAAACAAGGCAGGGATATCGTTTGAGGACGATTCACGCGAGTAGGGCCTACATTCATTGCATTTAACAGCTGTGTTCCTCTGCACCGCTACTTCAGTGTACTTTTTGTCCTTAAATACCGATTATCGGCCGGTACCCCCTCTCTTACCCTCATCCCTTTCAAGAAATCCTGCATCATGCAGAGAATCATTGTTATCACAGAGCTACATGCAAACGAGCGGTAGGCTGTCTACAGTATATACATTGGAAGGTTTTGTAGCTGTAAATATCGTGCAATTCGTCAAGCAAATATAGAATTTTGCTTATTTTTCAATTGTTTATTTTTAAATTAAATTGAGAGGAATCAGCAATATTTGACACCGCACTGACGCTACAGTTATCGAAATGAAAGGGGAAAAGTTACAATTCATGACTAATATTTACATGACTTCGATGAAATTGATGTGGTCACGTGCGCTATATAAACAATCACTCTGCAGATCTAAACAACTTCCTACGCTATGTATAGCGTAGGCTTAGATAGATTACAACGAGCAAGGCTATCATGTCAGTCTATTAGTTATAGTGTTGGAGGACGACTGTGCCATTCTTTTCCTCCTGCTGTTCAACCATTGTGAAAAAGGTGCCATTGAAATTTGATCTGTTTTTCGGTTATTGGTTCTATTCACTTTGGTCTGCTAACAAAATCAGCAAAAGTTAGCAACGATCTACTGTAGCCTAGACCTACTTGCAGTTGCAACTGTATGTAACGTTACTACTAGGCCTAGGCTAGTTATACTGGATTAGTACTACTACTAGTACTTAGGAGCCTACTGTAGGCCTACGTAGTCTATAGCAACTAAATAATGCCTAAAATTGCCCATAAACTTGAAAGACGTGTTAGGAATAGGCCTAACGTTAGGCATTGAAAACCTAATGTCATGTGACTAACACATGCCTACTTAAACTTGTGTAACGTTAAGCCTAGCTTAGGCATTTTGCATTAACTGTGAATAGTGCCCATTCATAAATCATACGATTCCTACTTGGCTCAGCCTATTTACTTGTTATATACTGTGAGCTAGGCCTACTGTTGTTGTTAGCCATGGTCTAGCATATGAAAGATGTTAGACTCCCAGCAGTACAGCTAGTGATGTAAACCTCATGTTGTGATTAAACAAACTTGACTGGTCTCAACCACAGCTGTTCCCAAGATATGCTGCACAATATATAGGCCTAAAAGAAAGACAAATGAATGCTATGAGTCTGTCCATTGACAATGACAACAGGAACTAAAACTTGTAAAAAGTTGGCTAGTGTTGGCTCCTCTACCTATCATTTTTTGTTTTAATATAAAATTCAATTAAATACTTTTTCCTTCAATATTTAGGCTAATTGTTATGTCATATCTGATAGGTTTTTTCATTGAGTTTGCATTGTGATGGTGGCAGTAAACAAACTTTGAAGTCGTGAAATTTGCTAGCCTATGCCTTCTACAAATTTCGGTTTTGAAACTGCTAACTGACTAGTGTGTTATGGTCATGTTAATTGACACAACAGGGGAATGTAGTATGTGGGTCATTGTGCCCTGAATTATTGTACACTTTTCATTTTCAGTATTATATTGCAAAATTTAGCAATGTTACAAGAAACGTAGAGCTCTGTGCATAAACTCACATATTGTTTTTAAGTCTTGAATGGTAGGTACTGATAACAAAGTAAATTAAATACTGGTTCAGATTGTAACTGGGAAGGTTAGAATATACAGTATGTCTACCACAAAGAATGACATAAACTATAGATCTATGTGTTTTCAGCTGAGATGCAAACTGCTGAATTTCCTGTGATCATGATTGCAAGCACCACTGAGTTACAAGTGAAGCAATAAACTGAGTAATGAGGTTTGGGTGGGGTAAGGGAACCCACCCCACTTGTGGAGGCCTTTTTGTATGGAACTGTGAATTACCGAATACTGTGGATTATAAAAATATTAATTGTATTAGATGGATTGCAGTATTTAACATCAAAAATCTTTGTAGCAATTTCAAAATGATGGCAGTCCCAGCATATGTGGAACAAAATTTTCTATCATGTTTGGTTATACTGTATGATATGACTGGGAAGCTATAGTATACAAATACTATCCTCAGTTTCATTAATTGTTGCAATGATGAGCTTTCAGTTAATACTAGTGATCGTAAATTATAAGTATTATGTCTTCTAAATAGTGTGGTTGTCAATATAACACTTGTTTATTAAGCAGGTAATCTCACATATCTAAGGTACAAATAAAAACAATATCGATGTGGGTTCTCATATTTGGTGGGCATTTTGCGGTGGGAATTGCCCTTCTGGTTGTTGTGAGTAAACTTGTTATTATCATTAACCCTGCATCCTGGGTTATGTTTGCCTCCAAAATGTCTCTTTTTTTTTCTCCCGTAGTTTTGTCTTCAAGATGAGGACCAATAGGGTGACGGCCCAGCGTTCCATTTCCGAGGAGTTTCAGGGTAACTCTATTCAAAGCAACAATAGCAGTAATCCAGATGAGCCTCTCTTATCGTTTCATTTGCCGGAGGGTGACGAGGAGGAAGCAGTAGAACTCCGTCGAGAGCTTAAATTCTTTTTCATGAATCCGATAGAGAAGTACAAGGCCAGAAAGAGGAAACCTTTCAAGTTTGCAATCCAGGTTATTAAAATCTTCTTGGTGACCACTCAGGTAATAAAGAAATCTTGGTTAATAGTATACTTTACAAGTTAGAAGAAAAATGCTTCATTCTAACTTGACATCATGTGATCCATAAAAACAATTTGTTTATATCTTAATTTCCCTAAAAGGAAAGAATTTGGAGGGTTTTCTATGGCAATCACTTATAATGTAAAGTAGTACTTAAGGATTACAAAACTGTTGCAATGTTGAAAAGGGTAACAAAACTGAACAAAAATGTTGGGTATCTGGTTCCTTTTGGTTTGTTTAGTAAAGATAAACTTGTGCAACAAAGGTCCTTCATAGTTCATAACCTCAGATGATCAATTCATTGATGTGTCCTTCTTTCAGTTCCTCAATTGACATGAAGAAGGAAGTTATTTTCTCTATCAAGGATGAGTTGCAGTTTTGGCAGACTGCATTTAAAAAACAGTGCACTGTAAATTAACTTCCTTCAAAGTAAAATGCTTGGAATTTGAAATTAAACACGTACAGGCTAAAGTCGGAGTTTTGGTTACGATGCTGAAGGCTCAGTAACCTTTGCAATTGTGCTGTCGTAAGTGTATTTGTGTCTGTGACAGCTAGCTTGTAAACACGATATGTCAAGATGATTCAATGTCATACTTAGTAGGTAGATGACCCATGATGTGTAGATGCCCCCTTTTGTTTTTGGTTTCCATCTTGTGAATAGTAATGAGTGGGCGGGGCTTATCGTAAAATTTGTAACATACTGGTATGGTGATGTTGGTACATTATTAGCACATTTTCATGATGTCTCCAACTTTATGTCATTGATAATTCATCAAATTGCAAGAAGTGGCTTTAAACACAAGACAAGAACCAAATGTTCCATGGTTTTCATCTCTGGCATATCAGGTTTGTCACACTACATTCATACAATATAACTGTCATTTTTTGTGTGCGTATCATGAATATTAAACCATATAAAATTCTCAAGCAGATATTTCTGAAATAGCTTTATACATGTACATGGAATACAATGTAAGTATGTACATGCTTATGAGATCATAAAATTTGACCTCATTAATATTCATGCATATATCTGTTTTCATACTAAATAATAGACTATGTCAACATGATAACTGATTCCTGATACCTTCCTTTATATGTTACCGCATTAGATAATTCATAATGCTCTTTATTTTGGTGTGCACAAGTTCATACATGTATTTACATGTTGACCACACTATGAATACGTTTGGGCATCAAAACCACTAAACGTTTTCGTTATCTGGCTAAAGAGAAAGACAAGGAAGTTAATATAGTGCTCAGTTAGACACGCAGCAGTGTATTTTACTGCGTCATGATTGGTTATTATTACCTTAGACATGCACATACAGCATATTTTTCAGTTTGTAGTGCAAAAAGTTCTCAACACATAATTTGAAAATTAATTGGATGTTGCATGTACATTGGTAGGATACATATGTACAATGTGATGTATACATAGTAGTGTACTTGTGGCTAAGATGGAGAAATTGTACAGTATAATAGATGTACACTACATATGGGAAGGTCACATACATTGGGATGAAGGGAGGGTGGTCAGAAATCTGAGTGCTAAACGGGAAGGCCACATACAATATTTGTACATGTATGAGGTTTGGGTATATAAGCCAGTGTAATATGTTGTATCATATGGGAAGGCCACATTCGGTATGTGCATGGAAATTTGACATGATTGTGTGTTCTATGTACCATATATGGAAAGCCACATATAATATATGTATGGGATGTGGGTATAAGTCTGTGTAATTAATGTAGCATATATATGGGAAGGCCATATTCGGTATGTGCATGGGAAATCTGTTGTCATGAGTGTGTTTACATACTATATACTGTATGGGAAAGCCACATATAATACTGTATGTACTACACATAGAAAGAATACATAAAATATGTACATTGGACCATGGAAGGTAGTGCACATAAGATGGACACATACTGTATACCACTTAACAGTGTACTTGACAATATCAAATACATGTATATATGTCTTTAAAGTACTGCATTTCCTTCTGAGATTTTCTTGCCTAATTTTTCTGAGAAACTGCTAAAAAATATGCTCTTAAAGTTTTTGTGGTTGAAACAAGCAATTATAATAAATTACTATTAAACTGTCTTTGAAAAAAGTATTTCCAAAACCCTAGATTACTTTATTACTCATTTAACTGGCTAAAAGGTTTGAAAACTTCAATCACTTTTGTAACAGCTTTGAAAGTAACTGTTTGCTAATTAATAACTTTTGTAGTAATCTCTGTATCAAGTATCCATTGTGACATAGAGTAAACAAGTTCGTCTTCCTCTTTGGTGACATCAATTTAAGCTCGTTTTGGTTTCACTTCTTAATATTTCAAAGGACTAAGGCTTTGTTAACTCTCAAGAGTTCCTGTTTGCACAGTAGGTACAGTAACAATGTTAACAGACCTGCGTGAAATGGATCCTTCCTGCTGTTAGTGTTTACATTTTAAGCAAGGTCTCATGTCTCTCTTTAATGCACAATGGAGAAACCTGCCTGACGGAAAGTAAACCAATAAACCCAGCCATGTCCCTATCTAGATTACTACCATAGGACAGACAGTACTGATTAGATGCTATGGAAGTCTTAACATAGCAAAGGACGTGACATTGACCCTTGTCATCCATTTATCTCACTTCAAAGGCAATCTCATTCATTGGTTACAACTTTAATGTCCCTCCGTTTCACATATCCCTGCAGTGTTTCAAAGATGATCTTTAATATACACAATGTTTAATCTATTGATGTTAGTTTAGTTTAAATACATTTATGTCTCAAGTCTTAAAATGCAGATCACTCTGTGCTTATAACAAGTCCAAATGTTCAGTGGCATCCTACTGTACTGTATAACTCTCTGGTCATTACATAAAGGAAAGTTTTGAGTAGCAACTTGGAGGCTGAAGTATATATTCCCTGGTTTCTCAGTAGGGTTAGACATCCATCTTGACATCTGTGTAATTAATTTTGACCATTTTGTTTAGCATTTCGGTCTGCTTTTCACAGATAAGTTAAGGCCCGCTGAATATTAGGTAAGGTGCTAGCCCTTGAAAATCGTTCTGTTTTGTGTTTTGATAACAGTGGTTTTTATCTCTTGTTTCATCCAGCTTGTCATGTTTGGCAAATACCAATACCAGCTCACCAAGTTTGTGAACAACAACAAGGTAGCCATGGAACATATCTTTCTGAAGAATTGGGATCCAGCCTACGATAGTTTTGCTTACCCGTCAACGAAAAGCTTATACGCCCTTTATACCATGGATGAATTTTACAGCCACCTTGACAATGTTGTCTATCAGGTGAGTGCAAAGTTCTGTAGCATAAAATAATATCCTACTCTACCCCTCCTGGACTTCCCCCCCCCCACTCCTCCATCCCCCTCCCCAATACTTTATTTTTTTTTTAATTTTGTGCAGTGTTTCTACTTAAAATAAATAATGGTAGTCTCTGAAGATATTTTTGTTTATTATTTGCTTTTCTTGTTTTCTTTTGTTTTTTTTCAACAGTATGCAAACATAGAATCTACAGGTATAGGGACGTATAACTTTGGCGTGAATGAACACACAAAGCAGAGAGAACAACAACTTACTTTTCAGATCACAGAATATCTGAAGCTACAGCAAGAAAATGACACTTTTTCGATTGATTTGGCAAGGAAGACAGGTACAGTAGGTTCCGCCACCTTCGGGATTGAGCTGGTTATTCCCTGAAATTATTCTGAGGTTATGTAATTCCTTTTGAGTCATCATTTTATGTCACACTGGCCAGTCCGGCCACATGGTCTATGAGAAATATGTAATTTACAGTATTGCAGCCTTGAAAGGAAGTTGCAATTAAAAACAAACTCAAGAAGGGACATGTGAGGTTTGAATTAATTATTCAGGATTCAGCCACTAAGTAACCTTGAATAGATACAATATTCACAAAACGTTTATACTTCATGCTGGCAGTAAAGAAAGTCTCTTGAAATGTATCATAAAAGGACAGGAAATATTGGGGGGGAGGGGTAGGGGGAGGAGGGGGGTAGGGTGGACAGAGTGGTGAGCTTCGATACTGTGGGTTGTACCTGTAGCATACTCTAACCTTTAAAAAATACTTCATCGCAAAACATCTTTCCTTTAACTTGAAGTAACTGCTCACATTTCTTGACTGAGCTTCTGTAAGCCTAGTTCTAATAATTAACTCTGTTTACATTCAACAGTCTGCACAGTGTATCTTCTTTTTTATCTTTCTCTTCATCATGTTGTCATGTATTTATTCTAACCCAAACTGGTGTATTCAGCTGGTACAGTACTCGGCTTAACCTCAGATGTTAGCGTAGCTATAGCACAGAAGTTTATTATATGCTAATTTGTCATGGCCTAAGTATCACTGATTGGAAAATCTAACAGCCTTTGCTTGATATTTTACATTAAAACAAATAGTGACCTTTCCATAGACTCATGTAAATTGGTATAAAAGTATCAGTTGATACATCAGTGGCCGAGCAGTAAACCAGCTTGTATTTCCTCTGTCTTCAATAGACAATGGCTGGAGAGACAATGTAAGGATGTAAACACGACGGACAGTTACAAGGTACTACTGACTACTTCCTGCTTATGATATGGGTAGGCAGGAAGTTCAGATTGCCATTGTATTGAGGGGGAAGCTGGTTTAGCTGTATTGAGTTTAAAAGACAGGACTGAAGGTTATTTGTCTTTCAGTTTCATAGGAGTTTGCTTTGCTTTCAGATAACTTTTCTTTTGATGTGGAGCCATCGCACAATGTTTCCGTGAGGGACATAATCCGAGAAAAACACGGCAATTTGTCTTTTGATAGGTAAGTGACGAGGTGAAGAATTGGTTGACTCATAAGGCATGGTCTGGTGTGACCGATGAATATATGAATCTTATTTCATTGTCATTGGAAAGTTAAATACACCTTAAACGATGATCATTTTGGAGGAAGACAAAGACACTCATTCCGGGCATGGAATCTTTCATTTCCTTTCCCTAGAATGCAATGAAAATGTTACCAACATCACCGCCTCACTGTTTCAGAGAAGGACTGAAAAATGCAATGAATGCAATCCAACCTTCTTAACCCATGCCATCATCTGGAATTAAAAAAATTGGCTGTAAACACTAAATTATAGCAACAAATAAAAGTTCTTCTACCTGTTTAACATAGCATTTGAAACTAATTTATGATGAGGATGAATTATATTAAGATGTTAAACAAAATTTTTGAGGCAACCATGCCCCCCCCCCTACTCCTCAAGGTATGTGACCCCCTCGAGTGTCACAAAACCAGTCACCCCTCTCACACTAGTAATCCCAGGGGGAACCCTGCTGTTGTAGTCTCTTCCAAGGTACACGGTATATATCTGACTAACGGATGAACTCGTTTCCATGGATATTCATGGATATTCATGGCTATTCATGGTGAATTAGATAGCAAGTACCACTGACTGAGTGTACAAACTGTACAAGTATCAAGTATAATTAGGAGTACAAGTACAAGTATGTCATTAAATGCACACTAGTACTCTGTGGACATGTGACAAGTCCCTACAGCATGATAACGAGTACCAAATGTATGTTAGGTAGTACTGGTACGAGGACATGTGAGTACAGTGTCATGGAATAGGAGTGTAGGGGGGCTAATTACCAGTTAATTTGCATAATTACCACAAAACATGTACATTGAAGTTATATTCTTATGATAGACAAACTTCCTATGAACCCTTCATACTGACCTCAGTCAACATCATCAAAATGGGACAACAACTCACACTTAAGAATAAAGAAAATAATAATTGTATGATATCTGAACTACAGATAACCAGTATATTGTTGCCATAGAAGACTTTGTTTGTTGACATTTAAGTTATTCTTTCACTTTTCCCTTTGTTAAGACTCATCGATTTCCGAGTAAACTTTACGCTCAAGAGCATTCTGATCAAACAAGGAAATTATCCAAGCGCTGTTTGCCTCAATTTTGATGTCTGTGTAAGTACTGTAGAGTCCTTCATTTGTACAACTCCATTTGTCAATCATTTGTACACAATTACTGTAAGTTTAATTGATAGATGTACAGGTTACATGAACAAGAATAAACATACCCTAGAAGCTTCCTGATGCTAAAAATAATTGTATTGAACAGCTAGTGGGAAGTTCATAGCAATCAGTTTAATGACTTCCTTCTTACATGAAAATGAAAATAAAAACAATCGTTCTTTGTCAAAGTGAAAGAGGAGGAAAACTTCAAGATCATGGGGCAGATTAGACTAAACAGAATGCAAGATTATTATTACACTGTTATTTATATAGCGCATAATCCACAAGTTCTATGTGCTTTACAATTAACCCTGTTCATTGGTAACTTGTCACACCTACACACCAAAGTGTGCACAATTCAAACAATCTCTCCTGGGGCACAACAGTGCACCACAGCCACGTGTCCCCTGGGGGACTTCCCATAGGGTGCAGCCACAAACCGGCGCACGCAACTATATTTACAAGTCACCTCCCAAGTCCCCATTTATACACCTGGGTGAAGAGATTAAGCCATGCTTATATTAGTAGTAGTATGGTCTCCAAGGCCTGCACCAGCAATAAGTTTGCATTATGTGATATTTCACAACAGAAACATTTCTGTCAACCCACACACAGACAGATCTTTTCGGTTGTGTGAGGGAAAGACCGGCCTCTGTTTGTTTTTCTGTTTGTTTGTTTGTTACAATGTAACAGCAACTCTGATTTTGTAATTCTGGCCTGGTGTTGGACAGGGAATTGTTAGTTTTCAATGAAGCAAGCTATGTTGTCAAGTTGATGTTGAGGTTTTCTTGGAATGTATATATGTACAGTGAACCACATGTGATGTCATTAGTGCATTTTAATGTACTTTGCAGTTGTCACTAAACTGTAAGCTGTTGTACTGGTTTATTAGTGGGACAGCATTCAGTCCATCTCTTTGTCTTAGTTTGTAATAATTAATACCCTAACTTTGTTCTCTATTTTATTCCTCCTTTGTTAATTCACTTGCCTCTTTCTCTTTTGTTACATCAATGTATATATATGCTTTAGTTTGTTACAAGAATTCAGTTCAGTTGCATTTACTCACTATCGTCCATATGCTCTAGTCTTGTTACTCATTAGTGAACAGAAGTTAGTTCATCCATCTGTGCTCAAGACTAGCATCATCTACTCTATGCTATAGTTTATTCATTCATCAGTGAACAAAATGTTGTTGTTCGTGACATGAGCAAAATGCCCCATTTGTGTTTGAGACTGTTGAACTGTCTACCATATTTTCTGGTTTATTCATTCAAAATGCTGTTTTTATCTTTTCTTGCTTGATGCATCATCAGCAGCAGTTTCTATGCCCCATATTCATAAGTCATTCTGTTATATCTCCATACAGGTGCATTACGATTACATAAACCATGGTGGTAGGCTACCTGTCACCTTGCAATTCCTTGACATCCTGGACAAAGACTGTACCCAACAAATTGATGGTTGGTATTTGATGGATCCATAACCCTTGACACAATCAAACTGACTCGTATATTGACATTTCAATACTTCTGCGAGTGGTTGATATCAAGTAGTAGACTGTCAAGCATTAAAGGCTCATCAATCAGAGTGACTGGACTACCTAGTTTAGCACACCGAACACTGTGTCCGCTCATCAAAAAGCAAAATTAAATTAGAAAACAAAAAACGACTAGGAAGATATAAAGGCTTTTCTTGACAGAAACATTCAATTAGTTTCCTGCTTCATGCAGTTGTTTGCGTGGAGCTAAAACCAAGTTTTCGTCAAGATATTTGTATTCTAGAGAAAATAATGTAATAATATTGAAAAATAAATCCGTAAATGATGACCTAATATTATGGTGATTTCCTGAAATTAAGTTTAGTTTCAGGGAGAATCTCTGCAAATTCAGAATAGAAATAGAAATATTTTCTGTACTCAGGTGTTTTCTCCTTTTGCATATTCAAGTGGGCATAATCACAGCACTAAGTCTGTGAGTTTACTCTTAAATAGAACGTACTGGTTGTGTGTCATTGTGACAGATATCTGATTGATAAAAATCTCACTAGCTGCTAGCAGGCAATTCAAGAGGAAATGCAGAAAAGTAAACTACTTTCAATTTGGGTTTGAAAATGAAGATTTTATACAGATTTGTGTAACCTTTCATTCTATTTCTCCTGATTACTCCAGCCTCCAGAGAAGGAAAGTACGACCACAGCCTGTTAGTCATTTTATTCTTCGACATCTTTGTGATGATATTTTGTTTGATTTCCTTCATCTTGTGTCTCAGATCGCTATTGAACGGTAGACATCTCAAACATGTGAGTCAATTAATGTCAATTTAATTCAAGATTAAATGGTCATAACCAAAGTTTTCAAAGCTAATAAATAAGAGATAATTTAGCTAAATTGTTAAAATAATGCCATACCTTATCTATTATCTTACCTTATCTATGGTGGTGAGATTTGTATTCAAGTTTTGCAGGCTGTAATATTCCAGATAGTTTGGACCGTTATCATTTTGGGGGTTAAACCTAATATATCGTAGATCATATTCAGAAGAATGTATGACATTTATCGCCCAGTAATTTTGACCTCTTTTCCTTTCTAATCTTTCAGAAAACTATAGCCTTTTTCAGAGAATATTATGATAAGGATTTGTCCAAATGGGACAAACTTGAGTTTTTGAACCTGTGGTATGTCAACATCTGTGTGAGTGATTGCCTTACCATATCTGGTACAGTCTGCAAGATCTTTCTCGATTACAAGGTGACTACAAACCTCTGTCAAATCTATATTTGAGGCAACCTTTCAGCCCTTTATTTAGTCTTTGGTTTTTCCTCCACATTTTCATTTTCTTGCCCTGAATGGAATTATTTTTTGTTATATTTTTTATATTGAGTTTGTATGTGATAGTCCAACAATATGGAAGTTTGTGAATGCAGAAGATATATATTTATTCTCCTACCTCTCCTCTTCCCCTGTTTGTTCTTTCCTTTCTTTTCTTTTCATTCTTCTCTCCATCCTTTGTCAACTAATCCTCTTACATCAGTCTCTTTTGTTTTCACCCTGCTCATTAACCTATCTGTATTCTGTGCTTGTATTTGTCCATTGTATTTTCTGTTACTTGTTATTCGGCCTCTGAAGAAGATTCTGCTAAGATCGAAACGTCAGACTCACTTACTTTTACCCATATTATTATTCTGTTAAAGTTTCAGGTTTTAATGTATGATTTTACACATTTAAAGCAACTGTTTGCCATTGGTGGATCTAGGATTTCTGGAAGAAGCGGGAAGGCCCTGGGGAAGGGCAAATATCAGATACCATTGTATCACCCAAAATAATGGTACAAGGAAGAATATGTGGTGAAGAGTAAGGAATCTGTGAATGTGAAACATGCTATGATAATTCCATCATGTAGACCATTTTGATCAAAGTAATGTTTTTATTACCGAGCAAACTTTAGAAGGGGATTGCTGGTCCATCGGAGACCTCATCCTTGCAGAAATACTGAAAACTACACTTGGTTAGAGATTGGCCACTCTCGTAGTTATTTTTGCTAAATAAACGTAACAATTAGAGCACACTTATTTGGTTCACCTCGGTGTCATTTGACGATTTGGTTACCTAGACACAGTCATTTCTAACTCAAATAAAATAAACCTGGAAAAGAAAAACCAGATCCGAATTTTTGAAAAATTTGATGTTTTTATTTTTCGGGATGCATCTTTACTTGAACAGATAATAAGCTGTTAAAACTGCAAGTTGCAAACAAAATTTTGGTATTGGAAAAATGGACTTAGATTAACACTTAAAGCTGTTTAGAATTTAAAAATATTCTGAAATGCCCTTTTTGAGGCAAATCTTATCATTTTTTCAATCCTTGGTTCATGTCTCATTGTTTACTTTTAATCATGTTTCAATCTCCGAAGATCAAATATAATTGTCTTAATATTTAGGCATTATTACATTGTCTCTCATTTAATCATGTTTCAATCTCCTAAGATCAAATATAATTGTCTTAATATTAAGCCATAATGATCTTGTTTCTCATTTAACCATCTTTCAATCTTTTGTTTTAGAAATGGGCTGGTAGTGATTACTGTAGCCTTCTTCTCGGATTAGCAACCTCCCTCGTTTGGTTTGGAATCTTGAGATATTTGGGCTTTTTCAACAAATATAATGTAAGTGTGACCTCGGTAGATATTTGGGTTTTACTGCTCAAGTGGGAATGTCCCAATGTACAACGTAATTGAAATGCAGTACCGTAATACATTAGTTTTAAAAAACCAATGAACATTAATTTCGTACAAATTCTGATCGTTAGTTTTAACACACATGACAATATGGCATTATAAGCAATAGAAATAGAATAAATCACTTCCACCCCTCACCAGCATTTCCCCTACCTCTACACCCACCCCCCTCCCTCCCATTGTAAGGCAATATCATTGATGTTAGGTTTGGCACCAATAGTTATAGATTTGTGTTCTGTACTACATAACTGTTATTAAACTACTAGCATGCTTATGCTCAGGAAACTTGATCTCCAACAAATATCAACCCATGATTTGGGTTTTTTTTCTCTCCCTTTGAAGGTTTACTATACATATCCAAGTTGAAACAATATAACATTAAAATTACATGTACATAACATATACACAATTACATATACATATGCATGACCTCATCAAAGTACATGCCATGCAGCTAAACACATTCCTAAACTGATGAACTGTGATCTCTGCTATCTTCAATAAAGGGATCCAACATTTAACTTGGAATGTATCCTTTTATCTTATATACATATATATGAACTTATAAAATAAAAATGGTTACCTTTCAATATGGCTCCATTGACTCTCAGTTGGTTATTTGCTAGAAAACTCCTCCAATCAAGTAGAACTTTAAAAGCACATAAAGTACTTAGTAAGATGTTGCCCCTGCCTCGTTATATATACATATACATACTGTAAGTTAAACTTTCAGTTAGTAAGGCAGCATTACAAAAACTGACCCACTGCTGTGTGAACTACTCTCTCTCTAAAGGATCAAAAGTAACTGAGGTAACAGAGGTATTTCTGAGAATGCCAGAGATATCTGTACCTATTATGTTTTAGTTATTCCCAGAAACGCCCTACATACCAATGAGCTAACTACTTCCTTTATGTTCACTTACAGTTCTTTTGTTTTATAGAACACCTGGTACTCATGTTATGTAACATTATGTAAATCCAGGTTAAGTAAGTACTATCATGTCCAGATGTGTCTAAAATAATCTAAGGAGACTTATAATGTCCATTTGGAATCTTTTTTTTAATCAGGCAGTTATGTTTACGACGCTTAAGCGACCATGAACGTGTTATGTAACATTATGTAAAACCAGGTTAAGTAAGTACTATCATGTCCAGATGTGTCTAAAATAATCTAAGGAGACTTATAATGTCCATTTGGAATCTTTTTTTTTTTTTTTTAATCAGGCAGTTATGTTTACGACGCTTAAGCGACCATGAACGTGGGAGAAGCCCAACTTTCATTTACTTTATTAGTTACTAAAAACTTATATTTATAAGGAAGATTTAAATTGCCATACATCACCCTGTGACAAAGTTTACAGATGTATGTAGAATTGGATATACTGTTTACTTCATAGTAAATATTTCCTGGGGCATCTCTTTCTGGAAGTTTTTGTCAGTGAAACCCTCTGTCCAACCCATACAATAGATGCCTCTTCTATTCTAGACCTGCTCTTGCCCTCTACCCTCCTCCCCCTCCCCCCACCAACATAACCCTTCTATCAATTACTACAAGGAAGTTTATCTCTCTTCTTTCCTCATAGGTGTTACTAGTTACCTTCAAGAAGTCAATGCCAAATGTCCTAAGGTTCTCTGTGTGTGCTGGTATCATTTACATAGCTTATGGTTTTGCAGGGTGGATTATACTTGGACCATACCATGGCAAGGTGAGAAACCATTTTCTTGTTGCATCACTCAAGGACTATAGCATAAGCAAAGCCCTTTGATGTGAAAAGTTTCAAAGTTCTCAGTTTGTAAGGCAGTAACATCTTCTTCTATTCAAACAGCATCTTATTTACTCGATGCAAGTAATACTCTGACTATATTTGTAACAAACTTTTCTGCACAGAAATACTCTGCTAATTGAATCTTCTAATCACAACCTTGCTGATATGGAATTGAGTTCCTGCAAGTTTCATATTTCTAAAAATTTAAGATACTCTTTCTGTGAATCAATACTACACTGGACAGGACCTGAGCATCTGTTAGCCATTTTTTTGAAACATGTCAATGTCAAAATGACTTAGAAGATGGTGGCTAACGTCCCCTTACCACAACCAATATATTGAGCAGTGGTAAGGATGTTTCTACAACCCTGTTCTTTAACAGACCATTTCTTCTCTTCCTCCTCCCCCTTCCAGTTTCGAACATTCACGATAACGATGGAGTGCATGTTCTCGTTGATCAACGGAGACGACATGTTCCCGACCTTTGAGGAGATGCCGGAGAATAAGATGGTCATCTTCGTCTTTAGCAAACTCTACCTTTATAGTTTCATCAGTCTCTTCATCTATGTCGTACTCAGCTTGTTCATATCCGTCATCATGGACACTTACGATACCGTCAAGGTATGCAGAAATTTATATCATTATAGACTTGAGTTGGATTTATTTGCACTTCCATTGCAGAAGCCCTATAGAAATGAGTTCCCCCTCA
This sequence comes from Apostichopus californicus, assembly GCA_020650975.1. Classification (NCBI taxonomy): domain Eukaryota; kingdom Metazoa; phylum Echinodermata; class Holothuroidea; order Aspidochirotida; family Stichopodidae; genus Apostichopus; species Apostichopus californicus. The sequence goes on from JAIPMN010002383.1 coordinate 15,618, forward strand.
ACCTCTCTCTACTATAAAAAATGTCTCTCATGATTTATCAGTATGTTAGAAAGACACTTATTAATTTGAGCCATTTCACTTTTCCAAACTTTTTGAGTCATTTGTCAGGTTTTTTTGCTACTGTACTTGAATGGCACTGATAGGTAAGGTATGAAAGGGATATTCCAGTTGCAGGTCATTTTGACACTTTATAATAAAGAGAAAAATGCTACAAAGTGTTATCTGTAAATCTCAATATGTATTACTTATATATTGTATTATTGACTGAATGTAAGCTGTTTTGACTAGGTAAATTGATAGCTTCCCTTGATCCAACAAGAAGATCACAGTCGGTGATCTGCGATTTTTATCATGGAAGGTGTTCTTCAAAAGCTTTAAAATCTTCTTATCGCTGTGTCCTTGCAGTTGATAAAGTTATGAATGTTAGCTTAGCTGTCCACTGTATTTTAGAATTCTATATTTTAGTAGAACATAAAGTTTCAGCCACCAACATCCCTTTAAGTGTCTTTCTTTTTCCTTCACCTTCAGGACTTTCAGAGGTCAGGTCATATCGAGGGGGGCGATCTGAAGAGGTTCATAGCTCTCTGTGAAGATGTTCCCGAATCGGGACACTTTAGGAGGAAAGCCAAAAAGAACTGGTCAAAGCTACGAAAGAGTATAAGAAGATATAGCTCTTTTGAACAGTGAGTATTAAGCAGGATTTAAGACTTTATTTTTGGTCTCTCATCAGTTGCTGGAGACTCTAATGACTGGATGCAACACCGAGTCATAAGAATCAGCTCTTTGCAATTTTTATAGCGACTGGAATATGTTAGCAAAGGTTTCTATCATCACTAGCAACTAATCTTAGACAAGAGGATACTGCCTTAAGAATCTGACATTTGCCGTTTATATTCGTTGTTATTTTTCGTGTGTACTGTCATTAACCAAATGCCACCCAGTGGTTCCTTAGTCTCATGGTAATCGCTGTATCACGCTGACTGACTGACTGAAAGTCTGGATTTGTGATTTTTTCAGTAATAAGTAACCAAAAAGTATCTTTGCTCTTTCAAGAATAGTCTGAAGTCGATCATTTTGAGAAAAAAATTCTTTTTGATTTATTTGATTTCATGTTTCTTTTTCTTCTATCTACAGGACACACCATGTACATTCACATAACAAGCAGTGTGGAAATGGGACCAATCCTACGTCAGTCGCATGACAGGAAGAGAACCCTGTAGCTCTCCCAAAAACCAAAGTCATTTCTTTCGTAACTCACATTGAGGAAAGAGCCTGAAAAAAACCCTATAAGAATTGGTAAAGTCAGCGATGATTTTAACAAAACCTTTCCGTTTTGACTTCGTCAACTAAAGTGTTCTTGATGAACGTTGGCTTTGTGGATTGCTAGGATACTCAAATTTTCTATTCTGTTGTAGCAGAGGTGAAGCAATAAATTGATTTAAGCAATAAATTTATTGATCAATACAGCCATCGATTTAATGGTAAGGTGCATTAACACATTAAAAAAAAAATTGATGACATATTTGTTTGTATCAAGTTTTTTAAATATGTTGTTTTTTTTTCTCTTAGCATTGTAAATTGTGTCTGTATCACATATATTTTGTATTATATGAAAGCATCGTATAGGTTTTTATCCATTACTTTGCAGTATTTATGCCGTGTCGACCAAGTTTTGAATAGAAAGCCTATCATCACCATACTCCTAATGTTAGCTAATTTTGCAGATACTGTCAAATTTGACATGGGACTTTGAATGTCCTTGTCATTGTGTCAGTCAAGAGAAGGTTGTAATTAACTAAGTTTATTATTAAGAACTACATAAAAAACCAACATCACAGTGTCGCATTTGATGGTCCCTTCTTTTTTTTAAGGTTTTGGAAAAAAGAATTTTGTGCAAATTATAATGCATTTCCTTGTAATATTCAGCAATGTATAATATGTAACAACAAGTCCACCCAGTACAGCTGTAATGCTTTTGGGGATTTTATCCATCTTCAACATCCCTTCATTCAAAGATGATGGGTGAGTTTTAGTCAAAATTCCTTGAAGGGATAGATGATTAGGTATGTTAAAAAGTGTCTGTGCCAGTTAATATCAGCTAAATTGTTGTAATGTGTTTTTATAATTGTTTTCAACTGTATCTGGAAACTATATTGCGGTGTTCGTCTTTCTTAATATGATGTACAAATTTATTTATCCAGCAAGGCATTTCCTTTCACTAGAGCACCTGTTTGCATTCAGTTTGTCTATAAGTGTTTCTTCAAGTGCTATCCTCTACAGAAACTGTGTGCAGTCTGTCCAAAATGTAGTTGCTTGCATTATTTGTGTTTGGTAATTTATATTTAGTTTTCTTTGGTTCAAATGCCCAAAGAACCCACCTCTGTCATAATGGTAAGATAGGAGAGTTGTCAGTCACTGTTTGCTGATGTTTGATTTGCAACAGGAACTCAGATCTCTTGATGTTTGTGAGGACTTGTACCAATCCGACCTTCTTCCTGTCATGTGACTGCCTCATTTCTGTGGAGATCATTTAGTGAGCACTGTATTGTTTTTTTCATTCATATTAGTTTGTTGTAAATTATGAAAATGACATAAGTTATCAAATGAAAGACAAGTGTGGATAACATAAATGATAGGAAAAACAAAACTCTTAGTGGTTTTTCTTCTTTTACAATGTTAGCTCATAAGCAATCTATATACAAGATTTGAATGACTTGCACAATCCCGCATAGTTGTTTTTTAGTTTTTCTTTTACAGAGAAGTGATTATACTTACAAAGTAACCCAGCGTAGAGCACTCAACACACCAATCTAGTCCATGCAAGCCATACAGTTTACTAGGGTTGTAACACTTTACTATATAGGTTGGGGAGGTAACACACAATGGTTATATCTGATATGCAATCAACTCAATGTGTAATTTCTGGAGTAAGACAATAATATGCCAATATGTTATTACTATTCAACTGGACAGCAAGGAAATACACCAAGAAGGCATCTGTATCAGAGAGGGGACATAAGACTCCCCCCCCCTTACACCCCTCCCCCACTCCCTAACACATTTAAGTATAAAGAGTACATTGTATACTGAGTCCCTCCTGTTAAGATATACGATACTCCTCAAGGAATGAAAATCCTCGCCTTATCAACTGCAGGTTCTAGTAGAGTCCAAATAGACATAATGACTAGCTATGGCATTATTTTTCTGCTTTTTAAATTTCTGGTATAAACTCAAGCAGTACATACTTGTGGTTAGTTTGTGCATGTTCAGTACTGGCGAATACTGGAAAATTCATTTTTTTTCTCTCTTGGATGTGGGATGACTGACAGGTGACAGGACCACCCAGGACCACCATACTAAATGTGTTCCTTCCTCCAGTTTTCCAAGGTTGTACCGTTCTTGGTATAAGAGTCTCCAGGCAGCCATAATTACACCCTCTCATTTCTCAAACTTCATTCCTTTGTCTTCCACTGACAATTTCTGTTGTCTTTTATGCACACTTTACGGGTACTGGCAATAGACACTTTACGGGTACTGGCAATAGACACTTTACGTGTACTGGCAATAGACACTTTACGGGTACTGGCAATAGACACTTGCGCCACAATCTTGCATTTTCTCGTTGGCATACTGAATGGTGGTGATCCAGCAGCTAGTTCTATACCTCCAATATATCCCTGCCCCTAACAGCTAGGCTTCCACAAACCATTGAGTAGATACCCGGTTGCAGCTTCTCTGCTTGTGCTATCACTATTCTGAAGTTACCGTCTGGGGTCAAATCAAGGTCGGCCTTCAGTTTCCTCAAGGAGACTTTGAAGGGATACTTCCCTCTGTGTCTGCAGAGAGAAGAACAATACAACTAACTACTCCTGATTCTGATAACGGACATAACAAACAGTCTTTCATTTCAGGTTGGTTGCATGTCCAACTTACCCTGTGTCAATATGTAAGTTTCTCAAAAACAATTTTTAATTCAAACCCAAAAAGTTTTGACTGTTAAGATTGAACAAAGAGATTTATTGAATGTTTGAATACACTTACGTCTCATCTTCCACGTATTTGATAAGCAGCAGAGCCTTCCGGTCTAGGAGTCTTGCAAAATGTAAGAGGAAAGCTTCCCGTACCCCACCTTCAGGGTTCAGCATGTACATCTGAAAGGAAGAAATGAAAATCTTTCCAGTTTACATATATTAACTTTCGGTACATTCGATCACAGATAATGGTCTTGTTTGTCTAATATATTTCCATAAATATTGACGATATCATGACATGAAGACTGAACAGAAAACTGGTTTCATTATCAACCAATCGCTCGGCTTGATGCTGACACTGTACAATTGATGAAAGAAGTTTCATGGAAGGTTAACTCAATCTCTCTCTGAGTGGAGGAAAGTCATTGCTGATCTTTAAAGCTAGTTTTGAGCAGCTTCTCCTAAAGTATGCACAATAGTTAACTACCCACAACACATTCAATTTGAATGTTAGTTTTGTCATAACCATTAAAAGCACGTAAACAATTTTTGCATTTAAAACCCTTTAATGTTAATTTTGTCATGTAAGTAAGGCTATTGAACCCCAATGTTACTTTAAAAGATGAAAATTCATTAGGAGTCAAAGTCAACCAATGTCTTCAAATATGTCAAACAGATGGTTGTGATACCTGCAAATCTCAACCCCCACCTAACCCCACCCCCTTCCCCAAATAATAATATTAATAATTAATATGATGCAAATATAACTCCATGCAACTGTCACCAACTTTTCTTCAGTGGTTTATTGAACTTTCATGTTACCTTTGAGAGGATTTTTCAAATGTCAGCATTGAAACTGACCTAAGAATTCAAAGTAACTGACCTCTTTCTGAAAGTTTTCTACAAGTGTGTCCGTTTCGATTTCCTTTGAAAATCTTAGCCTGTGAAAAAAGAGCAATATGAAACAATATCGCAAGAAAATGATATGACTGTCACTCTTTCTTTAAGCTCAGTTTGAGAAAAGGAGAATAGAGTAAGGAATATTTTACCAGGCAAAGGAAAAACAAATAACATACCAAGTATGCTTTGACAATTGATAACTCATCAAAACTACAAATGACATGTGCTTGTAATATGTTGTTATGCGATGTTTAGTAGTGCTAAACATAAATATAAAAAAAAACTTGTATGATGGTGGTATTGAAACAGTGGATGGAAAGAGTGACACACTAATGACTTAAAATAAATATGTATTATTAGGAGATCAAACATTCATGAGAGAACTTAAATACCCCAAGTACCAGATAAGTCAAATAGTAACACTGCTGCCTGGTATACACATATTGTATTATCCTTGATAACGATAGCATAAGCAAACAATCATGTTGCACAGTGCTTATAATTATTCTTGAACTGCACAAACCACTTGGCCATGCTTTTGATTGAATGTAACAGGTTTATGTAAAATGACTCATCGTGTGCTAACATTAATGCAGCACCCATAACAAGTTTACAAGACTCTTGGAATGCTAACAGTGTTTACACTGGTTTAAACATTCACCAATACCCAGATGCGTAGCCAAGGGGGGGGGGGCGAAGGGGGCGCCAGCCCCCCATTGAGCATATTTTTTTTGTATGTTTTTATGATATCACTAGTAATTTCAAAATAGAAAATGCTTAGATGCAACTCACAAGGCCAGGGAAGTGCCATTTCCAGCGATCTGGGAGGCATTTCCGGCCAAAATTTTATTGAAAAGTTATATTATATAACAATTTATATAACTTATGCAAGAGTGTTCCCTATCCATTAACAGTAATAATACTCTGTATGTGATTGGGTGCTTACACTGGTATATGTTCCTTGGACTCAAGCCAAGTGTGTTGCAATTAATAATACTCTGTATGGGTACTTACACTGGTATAGGTTCCTTGGACTCAAGCCAAGTGTGTTGCAATTAATAATACTCTGTATGTGATTGGGTACTTACACTGGTATAGGTTCCTTGGACTCAAGCCAAGTGTGTTGCAATACTCTGTATGTGATTGGGTACTTACACTGGTATAGGTTCCTTAGACTCAAGCCAAGTGGGTTGCAATTAATAATACTCTGTATGTATGTGATTGGGTACTTACACTGGTATAGGTTCCTTGGACTCAAGCCAAGTGTGTTGCAAATAATAATACTCTGTATGGGTACTTACACTGGTATAGGTTCCTTGGACTCAAGCTAAGTGTATTGTAATTAATAATACTCTGTATGTGATTGGGTACTTACACTGGTATAGGTTCCTTGGACTCAAGCCAAGTGTGTTGCAATTCTTTTGTGATAACCTCATGTCTCCTGTACAAACAGAAATAAGGACAAAAGATACTGTAACAGAAAATCCACTAAAGATTTATTAACAGTTTTTGGCAGAGAAATTCTTAATTTTCCGGTAAAGTACTAATATAATCAGAGCAAATGAAAAGAGTGAGGATAAAGGTAATTTCAATTTCAAATTGAAATTCAAGCAAAATAAACGGAAATTATGCCATTTTGATATTTGACATTTGGTGGAAAGCAAAAATGCATATGTAATAGTATTTATCACAAGTGCTAATTGCATACCTAAATTTTTACAGGAAGACATGTGTAATGCATTTAATAATAATGTGTAATATTTAACATGAATATTCATTTTATGTTAATCATACATGCGCATGTTTTGAGAGTAAATTAGTGGGTGCATAGAGCTTATATTCTTCTCTTAACCAAATACATTGCAGCCAACCCGGTCACCTTGACAGATGTATTATTACAGCTTGTTCATGAAAATGAAATTAACATGCAAACATCCAAGGGTTGAAATAAGGATTTGTGGACCAGGAGCCACTTTCTAAAAAAGTGGCTCCTGGTTCGCGGCAATTTCATTAGGACCAGGAGCTATTTTCTCACTACCAGGAGCTAAAAAGGAGAAACAAAATTCAAGTACGGCATGTACGTACGTATCAGTACAGGTGTTGTGCGATATATAAACCATGTGCACCAGTGCTATTGCATGTGCATGCACTCGATTGATCAGTGATTTATCAAATCGCTAGCAGTTACTATATAGAACTAGCATGCAATGTAGTTTCAGGCTTCTGTGCAGCGCATGATAAGGCTGATATTTACAGGAGTATGCGGGCGCTTATTTGCCGACAAAGTAGCGCCCGTGCGTATTGTACTTTCATGTCCAGGGGCGCTATTTTAGTGCTTGCGGGCGTGAATAGCGCCTGGGCGCCCGCTTATTTCAACCCTTGCAAACATCTCATTTATGGTTGTTGTTCCTCTTAGAACATACAATGTTGTGATTGTTTTCCACCCTACGGTACTGTATAATATCTGTTTTTAAAGGGTGTGAAGACTCGCACAAAAAGAAACGTCTAATGCTGGTAATCTGACCTAGTTTCAAATGAGGTGTAACAGAAGTGTTAGACACCACCATTGATCCCAGAAAATACACACACAGCTTGCTACCGTCAGTAATTAGACACTAGTGTACAGTCAGTACATACAGTTGTGGTCAATACCCACAGCACAGTGTACACAGTGTACAGCGATGGACATCTCATGTCCAGCTAAAGATAACAAGGTATCACGTTTCATTAGTGTCTGCATTTTGTAGCGACACGAACAAAACGTCACTTGCAAGCAACAGTAAGTTAACTTTTTCAGATGGCCGCAGGCAGTTTGGGGCGAGTCTTCAATGCCTTTAACCTCCACTTGTAAACAGTTTTGTAACCTCAGTTCTCATTCGTTATCAAGGAGCAAATGGTAAACTGGGACATAGAAACACATTTTGTACAGAGAAAGTATCTGTCTTTACTCACATGTACTCATGCTCGTTGTAATGGTACATCTGTTTGACTTCCAACGTTGTGAGGTCTACAAGAGATGTAGGATATCTACTGGCCATTATGCTAAGCAGACTATCTTCTACTTCAAAAGATGTCTGAGGATATTAGAAGAGAGATTGCAAATCTTGAGAGGGTGAACTCATCATTTGGTGGACAAGACTTGTATTCATCACGCCACAGCATCAAGTCTTCTCATATTTAATCATTTTTTTCCCTCTAATTTCCAGGTTTTTCTGTTCAGCTTTACTTTATGCTTTGCTTTAATAACAAAACCAAAAGAACTAAGAAAGACATTACGATTACGGTATCTTGTGAGAAGAGGTAAATTTCCCATCAGATGTCCATTGTAGCAGAATCAAGAAGCCAAGAGAAAGACAAACAAGTACCTTAAGAAAGCCTTGAAGTTGTACGTCTGCTTCATACTTGAAAGGGAATTGACTCGAGTCTTTTGTCAAACGTAACGAGTACTGTCTCTCTGAGGGACTCAAAAACAGGGCCAGGGTAAACAAAACCTGAAGAGAACAATTGAGATGGTTGGTGTGATATAGGGAACTTGCATGTAGTCTAAAACCAGTAAAGGACGGAGAACATGAGCAAGAAAGGCAAACTTGACTGTAATTTGTTATAGTACATCATTCCTGTACATCTTTACTGTGCAACACGTACTGTACATGTATGATTTATAACAGTAAATTGTTACTTTACATCTTTACTGTACAGCATGAACTGTACATGTATGATTTATAACAGTAAATTGTTACTGTTCATCATTCCTGCACATCTTGACTATGTTTTACTATTTTTACTAACATTTACTGTACATTTTGATGTATTTACTTCACCCACTCTTTACAGTACATCTGGACTTCCCGTTGTACTTCACTGTAATGTTTTAGCACCATCCTACCCACCCCCCCCCCCACACAACTTCTGAAATTTAAGGTAAACTCCAAAGGGCAAACATGTTTTCTTGAAAAGGATTAATAATCTATTGGAATGTAAAGAAGATTGTAAAGGTAGCATCTGTAAACAGGCTAATGAAGGCAGGGTGATACTGTAGGCAGAGTGGGGGGGGGGGGGGCACATTCTGAATTTCATCTCTTTCTTTTGTTCTCCAATGGAGATGATGGTGTTACAATTAATCATTATCAATATTACAAGGCAATTCTCTCTCCAACAATGTATCTTGGATCTGGGAGTGTAGAGAAACGTGAACTAAGATGCAGTGGAAGACTGCATTAACGGCTACTGTACAAGTAATGACATTTGAACATACAATGAGAGATTTTCAATTTGATGTGAGTAGGGGATGCACACTACTAAATATTACTACAATAATCTTGCTTCACCTGTTACTTACCATGTTAATTTCAGAAACACTGTTGCCAATGACAACAGAGCAGCCACAACTCTGAAGATGTCCAGCAATAGCCCTGACAGGAACATTAACAAAGAGAAATTTAAAACAATGTTGTAATGTCTCTCAAATGAAACTTCAACATCAATGCATTATGCATTAACTGATGGAACAATTCACCACCTCTTTCTTTCCCCCGTCCCTACCCTCCCCTACCCTCCCCTCTAGAAGTTAACTGAGCAATAATTCAATTAGCTAGCCTTGTAATCACACAATACTACATATTTAAGGAATTAGAACTACAAACTTACTTTCTCATAAATTGCACATCCAGATGCTTGTCTTGACCACTGGCGAACACTGTATCATTAAGCTGTCAAAGACAACAGAGAAAACATAAAACAAAGAAAGTCAATGCATAAACATACTAAACAATGACCACAGCACACGGAACTATGTAAAACTTAACGATATGAAGGCTCAAAGATTGATATGCAGGGATGACACGTAATCCCAAAATCACTGGAACAGAACAACATTTCACTGCTGGCTCAGAAAAACTTAAAGACAGGCTAACCATGAACCAAGAGTGGCTTTAGAGCTGGCAATAAGGTATCTAATCAAGTTCACAACAATTCCTAGACTGGATAAATCAAGAGCAACAAAATGTTAGGATTTAGTCATTTAAGTTAATAATAAAATGTCATTACTGTACCTCGATCTTCTTCGGTAGTCCAAAATTTGAGAGGCGTGTAATCGATCGAAGAAAATCTGGAACTTTTGCACTAAAAGCTTGAATTGCTGGACTGTTCTCCTTTGAAATAAAAAGAAAAATAGCTTTGAAATTGTCGTGAAGCAGTCTCATGCAATTATTCTCAAAAGATAACATTACCTAAAATACATCAAATTCACCAACCGCTTGACTTCTGGAGAAAAAACTGTCAACCAAAATTTGTCTACAGCAAACTATATGAGCACTACAAAAGGTAGATGTCAGTTTTAACTGTGGTGAGTCTTGGTGTTAACTGGTTTGTGGATGTTGACTACACTGCAGTTTAGGAGATCTACTTAGACTATGATTCACAGTAATTCCAGCTGCTCTTTCCTTCTTTCTTTCTGGATATGATCACCATTCACATGCAAGTTTAATCCTCATTCTTTGTAACCATGCCAACAATATCATAGAATTACTAACATACTCACTTCATTCTTGTATTTTTCCTGGAGAACTCGTAGCCGCCTCACCATCGAGGTCAGTCTCATTTCGCAAAAGCTATGAACTGACAAATACCAATCTTTCAGTTGAAACGGTATCACCAAGGAGAGGGCAAAGGTCACTTTCTGTGACCTTTGATATCCGCTGAATAGAAAGATTTGAACTATGGCATCCTGGTCCTCCAGGAAAAGTAGTTTGCTGTTAATTGCGCTGGCTGGATTATCACTCGAGGTCAATGTATGTGTGGATAGATATTTCAGCTGCTCTTGGGTAAACTCTGGTTTACCTGCGATCTGCCAAACACAGTGTGCATGTGGACCAATGATGTTATTCCAATAACACAACAAAAGTCCCTGGGCGGGACATTCCCCATATTCAGGTAGGATTGAAACATCCACTGAGTTAACCTCTTCTTGGTCCATGGTAACATACTCAGAGAATGTCATGCCCGACCCTGCATTGCACCCATTACTCTCAGGATGATTCTTTGTCACATCCATGGAAGCAAGAAATTTGATCCAATCAGAAATATCGATGATACAGCGCGAAGCAAAGTATACTGTACCTGTAAGCTTTAGATATTTACTTTCACTGTTGGTTCCACTAAGCACAAAAGTATTACTTGTACAAAAGAAGTAATTAACAGTAAAATCTGCTCAGTTATATATTTTGCATGTAAGAGTCAAATAAGCTTTGCAAGTCACTTTTCAGGGAATAAAATTACATGACGAAGTGAATTTGCATATTGCTGATTCTGGAAATGACCAAATCTTCTCTGTTACTGTTTTACAAGTCTACCATGAAGTTGTAACGAACCAATTTCCTGTTGAAACTCACTCACGGTTCTGTAGCCAATGATAAGTACTATTGTTAGGGTTCACGAAGATGAAAATGACAAGAATTCCAAAATTACCAGAAATAACGCTCAAACATGTAGAAACATGTCATTCTAATCTCAGATGACTGGTTTGTTTGTGTTTTTTTGGCTTAACCAGTAACACTGAAAACTAAGAGATTGTGTGAGTCAAGTAAAATGTAGGTTGGAGGAAGGAGGTTCTAGCAAAGATGCTGGATCCCTGCTGATATGCATCCAGAAGATGATCTGATGAGCGCACTCTATAGTAAGGTTGACCACCAGGAGAGTTAGAAGAGAGAGGATCGCACCGATGGTGAGTCTGGGCGACGTGGTGTTCACAAAGGTGATGAGAAACAAGATGAGAATGGATACCAGGCAAGAAGACAGCACGTAGTTAAAGAAGATGTACTTAAGTCCAACTCTGTCGATCACTAGCTCCGTCAATTCCAAATACAGAGGCAACATTTTAAAGTTTCTTGATCAACCTGGGAGAAATCTGCATCAGTTAACTGGCACATCACTGATTTTACATGAACGTCGACCATCGATGTGCCTCACTTTCCTTTTCGGTAAAGTTTATTACAACCAAAACATGCTCTTAGGATTACACAGTGAAACTTAAATACTTTAAATGCTTCGAGGAGGCTATTGAAGCATCACAGTGAAAAAAAATCTACACGACAAGTGTTTCTTTGTTTCGTTTTTTACTTCCTTAGCTCATTTCAAAGTATGTTTTGAAGCTATGTGTCAGGTGGTAGGCAAACTTGATAGAGAGTGTGACAATAAACAGAGACATCAGTGACGACATGGCAATGGTAGCAATTCTCGGTGATGACACATTTATGAGGGTCATTATGAACATGACCGTGCTGGTTAAAATGTAAGTCGTAATCATGTGGTTGAAACAGATGTACTTGAGACCAGTCTGGTCTATAATGGTTCCAATCCATTTAACATAAGCTGGCATGATGGCATCATTACAGATTCTTCACACTTCACAGGATATCCTCTACAACAAATTTAATTCATGGCAATGTTTACAGACTGCATACAACCAGGATGTGTAAGTATCAAATCCCTAGAAAAGAAAAAACCAAAAGAAACAATTTAAACATGTAGAACTTTCTTTTGGTGTCACTTTGGACATCACAATCAATTAAAAATTGCAGAGGATCTTAATTATGTAGCAAATCTATCCACTGTACTCAAACTTCCTACATGAAATTCATCTCTACTGCAGAATGTCATTTATTAGCTGGATTTTTAAACTATTTTGATAAACACAAGACTGTTACAAACTGGTCCAAATTTTGGTCAGTATCCAAACATTTTAGCACCCTCAGTTCACTACGACTTTGAGTATATCACATTTCCTGGAGGAAACTTCTGCCGTATAGTGATTGTACTACCTGAAGTATCATCAAGATTGCTGTGGCTGTAAGAACACACATTTCACTACCATTATGGATGATTGTTTGTCACAAATGCACTTGAAAAATTATCATGTACCGTTTATTCATGGTTCATAACTTTGGTGTGTTTGGGTCTGTACAGTTAAAGAAGTTGATTAAGCTAAGAGCTGCACTAGGACTTCATCTTAGTCCCACTAAAAACACAGGCTTAGGCTAGAACTTAGATAAATTTTGAACCATTGTCAAACATTACAGATTGGCTAGGCTTAGCAGTTCGTCTTAGTCACAAAGTTAAACTGTCGCAAGGAATATGCAGCTCAAAGAAATACAGTAGCTATAGCCTGGTTAGGTCAACCAGAATGAATGACTGTAATAATCGTCTGTTTCATTAATGAATTTAAGCCTAGGACTTCGGCCTCTTTTGCATTATTTACGTACTAGCAAGCCCATAACACATTCGCTAGGCTGTTGAATAAGCAATTCTAGTAGCAGTACCAAAGAAATAGCCTCAATTACGTATAGGCTATACTATAGTATACCTATGCTATAGTATAGGCAAATTCCTACTGAACATATCTTGAGTCTCACTGCTTGATGTATTGCATTGTAACGTACAGTAAGGCCTGCCCCAAGAACTTACCGTACTAGGTTATCTGTTTTAACTTACCAGATCTTATTATAGAAGACAATATAATTAACACCGAGCGGGAAAGATGTGAAAAACTACTGGCATTTCTGAAAAGTATTAACAAAATGATGTTTTCTCATTCGAGAAACTCGTTTCTGTTAGTTAGTTAGTAGACTTATACGGTCTAGTCAAGGCTCAAATTACACCATAGACTTACAGTATATTGGAAAGCAGAGTTCCACCTGGGAATATCTCGTATGATCAGGTGTCTAGGCCCCATACAGTAGCAAGATATTTTTGCTTACAATTTTTGCTAACGGAAACCACAATGTCAATTTGTATTGTTTTCGTTTATTGTTTTTGCAGGATTTGCTTATGTTGAATATCGCTATTGGTTTCATATATGAAAAGGGTGATAATTAGCCTCGGTATGCAACTTCGATCTTTACAATGGATGGAATGTCATGTCTCCTCCACTGACATGTTTTTTTTTTAATTTCTTATTTTATTTTGCTGTCTTTTTTTTCTATAATAATGTGATACTGTGTCTGGAAATACTACAAACGTCAAAATAGTTATATGTTTGCAAGTCAAATTAACCAACATTGAAGTTGTAATACAGGCAATCAAATTATCAAACTAGTTTCCATTTAATTAGAATCGTAGAAACCCGACAATGGTAGTGTTGGGCCTGTTGGCAGATTTCAATGAAAAGGCCCATTTTCATTTGCAATGTGAAAATGACTCATTTTAAATGCATCGAATGGTGATTTTTTAACAGTTAAATGGGAGTCATCCATGCAGTCAATCAGCACATGGGAACTCCTTTCCTCATCCCCTTCCTGCATCCCATTTCCTTCTTCTATCCAATGCGTCCATTACTTTGCCCGCCTCGAGTCTTCTTTTCCCATCTCCTTAGCCTGTCACCCCCCCCCCCCCGGCCATCGCCTGATCCTCTCTTATCCCATACTCTTTCCACACCCCCTTTCTTTATCTCCTTTCCAGTCCCATTTCCATCTCCACGCCCCTCCTCCCAAATTCTTCTCACATCTCCTTAGCCCACCCCTTTTTCCTACCCAGCTCCTCACCCCCATCCCACTTTCCACATTTATTTCCACATTCACCCCTCTTCAGTGATTCACGCACGCCTGTTTTCTGTAGTCTGCTTCAGACTGTAGTGCTTGTATGCTCTATATTATTTACATATCTCTGTGGGCAGTATTTCTCACTATACCTACTTTTGAGTATAATTTTCTGTTTGATAGCCCTGTCTGCCAGGTTCATTCCGGTTTGCGGTTTACCAAAGCAGTTACTGTATTTTGATATCACATGCATGATCAGGTGATACGCGAGCCGTATTCCGGTTAGGATTGAATTGTCCTTACTGGGGGTGTGCTTAAATAGCTTGCATATTATACTTCCATTGCATTGCATCTAAATATCCAAAACGCTTACAAAATTAATATATATTGCAATTTTTTTTCTTAATGTATATTAAAATCTTTGAAACTATATATTGGGTAAAAAATTTCAATGTCGTTTCTAATCACCCTACTACAAAATGATCCGATCATACGTTAATACATAACCTCGTCCCATCCATGTGTTGCATAGCCAAATATATTTTTCTGTACTAAAATTATCACCAGAGGACATCAAACCAGCACTTTCAAATTCACAACTGTGATTCTGCACTCCTGATCTGTCTCTGAAACGCTGTCCATATGATTGTTTTTAAAGGATATGAGAATTGATTGCCGACATTTATTTGAAACTGCTGCCACATCACTGCTAGTTTACTTAGTATAGCCAGTATAGGGCTAGGCCTGTATAGTATGTTTTTACATAAGCTTAGGTTAGGCGATATCGACTTATGTATTGCACTGACTGTACGTAGGCCCTCAAAGAACAATACTGTTGGTCTAACGTGAACTATACTTCAGAGAAGCGTTCTACTTTTCGTCGCTTCCTTTTCATCGAAGAACATGGAGGTGAATACACAAGATATAGCTAAAATTGGTGCCCTTCTGAATGACAAACATAAGCCTCTACCAGAGAGATTCAGGGCACTTTTTACACTACGTAATTTGGGAGGAGAAGTTGCAATCCAGTCCATTTCAAGATGTTTTCAGGATCCCTCAGCTCTGTTGAAGCATGAAGTAGCTTATTGCCTAGGACAGATGCAAGATGAAAGAGCAATTCCTATCCTTGTTGCCGTGTTAGAAGATGGGAATCAAGAAACTATTGTAAGACACGAAGCAGGTAAATAAAGAACACCTTCACACTGTTAGTTAAAAGTTAAGGAGTGATATTTGCCTTATGGAACAAGAGAATGTAATATTCATGTTAAAAGTAATACAAGGGCATTTTTACAGATGTCTGGAGCATGAACCAGTGTTCTAACTGTATTATTATGAACACTGATTAAAAAACCCTTTCAAATGAACCACCAGTCAAGGACAAGTTAAGAGCATTATGGAAAGTGGTAAATCATAATTGATTAGTTATTGTTACTTATTACCATATGGCTTACATGGCAAAATGAGTTTTCTTCAAATATGACAGGAACATATTGGGACACCTTGCAACTTATTCCTTTTTCTTTATTTCTCTTATATTTTATTTTTCTCTCTTGTTTTTGTCATTGAAGGTGAAGCACTTGGTGCAATTGGATCTCAGACCGTGCTTCCTGTTCTTGAAACCTACCTGAAGAGTGAGATCCCGGAGGTAACCATCCATTGATCATAAAAAAACTCATTAACATGTCATACAACACAAAATCCTACTGTGGATCACATATTGGGTATCTCAGTACAGTATTCCAGATTGTGTCAGAACTTCAGATGTTAATACTTACAACCAAATTACATTGGCCTCTTTATGAGGTTCCAAATTTTATATGCTGTTTTATTCTTGAGTTATAAACGTGTGCAGAAAACCCTGTCTAACCACTGAGTCTGGCAGTTAGTTTGCTGACATTAGCTGAATGACTTATCCTGGTTTCTAGTTTATTAAAATCCAGTATAAAAACATAAAAAGTACATATTTATAAATAGGGTGTGTTGATCTATACAATGACGTGTACAAAACTTCTGAGTTATAATTATTTTATGTCTTAAGAGTTTATTATTTTAAGTCAAAGTAAACAAATGTTTAAAACAAGACTTGTATACTCTAGAAACAGAGAAACATACTTCCAGTCACCCCTGGAATCAGAACCTGTGCCTTCCACTATACGTGGACATCTTAACAACGACATCTTCTATGTTTAAAATGTTTAATGTTGTCGCACTAATGTAGAGATACTCCTATTGTTTTCCAGAGGACAGGAACTGATGTAGTACTTATATCTCAAAGCTGAGGTTTGATACCGATGCCCCTTTTGTTTTCTTTGACAGATTTCTGAAACCTGCCAGTTAGCAATAGAGAGGATTAAGTGGCTGAACAGTTCAGAATACGAAAGCGGACCAATGTCTGATAACCCATTTAGTTCTGTCGATCCTGCTCCACCTAGTTCTCACGAGAGCTTAGCTGAAGCAGAGCGAAAACTCATGGATGAGAATGTGTCCCTGTTTGACAGATACAGGGCAATGTTTGCTTTAAGGAATGCCAACACAGATTCTAGTGCTTTGGCGTTAACAAAAGGTTTGAGCCCTTCTCATTTAATTTTTGGACGATGCAAAGATGGGGAGATATTTGTATATCATGTGATAGGGTAATTCTTCCATGCCAGCTTATACATTACTTTCAGTTTTCCTCAGTTTCTGAGTGTGGTTGAACGGGCAGTGTAAGGGTACTGTACGTGGCATTAACATTAGACCCCCCCCCCACACACCTCTAAACACTTAATCCCAGGTCATTGGTAACTTGTCACTCCCAACACCAAAGGTGTGTACAAATCAAACAACCCCTCCTACAGTACACATCATCTTTGTGTCCCCCGGGGGACTTCCCATAGGGTGCAGCCACAAACCGGGGCACACAACTATTACAAGTTACCGTGCAAGTCCCAATTTATACACCTGGATGAAAAGAGGCAATGGAGATAAAGAAGAGCCTTGCACAAGGACTGCTCTCATACCTTCACACCTTTCCTTTGTGCTTTCTTCTAGAGCTTTTGCTTCTCTTTTGTCTTTCTGTTTTCACTCCAATCAAATTGTTAATTACCCATTCATAACCAGTATAGAATATTGAACATGTTATGAATGGACTGTAAAGATACCATGTGGAGGAAATGCAATAGACAGGAATTTTATTCCTGACATCATTCCTATTCTGACAGCAAAGTTGATTGTTCTTTCAATTTCCTTTCAAAGAGCATTCATAAATTCATTCCCCACCCCCCCCCCCAAACGAAGGAAAGCAGCACATGGTGTGATAATGTAAGTTATGACTTCTTACCAATACACAATAGTGATGGTTTGAATCCAGACAGATAGGTTTCCTGTTCTCGAAGTCAAACAGATATAAAAGAAGACATAACCTTTTTGGACCATCTTGTCATGTTGATGTTTCTTTATGGTTTGTATTTCCGGCAGGTTTGTCGTGCAGCAGTGCCCTGTTCCGTCACGAGATTGCGTACGTCTTGGGTCAGATGCAGAACAGGGTTACGGTGCCTGCCTTGATCAAACAGTTAGCAAACAAGGATGAAGAAGGGATGGTTCGGCACGAGTGCGCAGAAGCCCTGGGTTCGATAGCGGAGAAGAACTGTCTGGAAGCCCTCAAGGACTTCCTGAGAGATTCCGAAAGAGTCGTCCGGGAGAGCTGCGAGGTAGCCCTCGACATGTTTGAGTACGAAAACAGTAGTGAGTTCCAGTATGCAGATGGACTCAACAAAGTTACTGACACCATATGAACAAAGTTACTGACACCATATGAACAGTTACTGACACCATATGATGTTATTCACAAACAGTAGTGAGTTCTAGTTTCAGATGGACTGAACAAAGTTACTGACACCATATGAACAAAGTTACTGACACCATATGATGTTATTCACAGACAGTAGTGAACAAAGTTACTGACACCATATGATGTTATTCACAGACAGTAGTGAACAAAGTTACTGACACCATATGATGTTATTCACAAACAGTAGTGAACAAAGTTACTGACACCATATGATGTTATTCACAAACAGTAGTGAACAAAGTTACTGACACCATATGATGTTATTTACAAACAGTAGTAGATTCTACTATTAACCACAGTTTAGTATGGATGAGGTGTTTGGTAAGGCTTGTTACCCCCAACAGCCTGGTTGACATGGGGCTTGTTGTATAAACTGCATTTTTAGCACTATTTCATTGGTTTATAGTCAGAACGAAACCACTGCTTAAATATCGTCAGAAAATAAGAACAGGAGAAACATTGACAATTTTCAACATGCTTTCAGCTGACGTGTGAGAGCCTTGCTATGATACAGAACTCCAAAGATAGATCATGCAACAACTAACATGGTTATTTGGTGGTGAAATTGTTGTCTTGATTTTATTTATTTATTTTTCTGTTAGTGTCTTATCTGCTGACTTTCCTCTATGTTTAAGTATTTTTGGTTGACCATGCATGAAATGATAATGTAATCGCGTAATCAGAGTTTACTCAAAGAATTTGACAACACTGCTCACTATACAATCGATAACAAGTTGTCAAGTGATGAGCATGAGTCATGTTTTTTTCATTTACAGTCTTAAACACTGCATTCATAAAGAAGGACTGATATGTGGTATTGTGTATAAACAGAGAGAAGCAACATAATGATTTATATTTTTGTTAGTTTTGCTCCATACAATTACTTGCAAACGGGAGAATCATTATCTTCTTAATAATCATCATCAAACAGTCGAAGGTTCGTTGACTTTGTTTCTTTTCTAGCTTTTAAGATGTTCCTTTCTAAGGTCCCATTCCACCTGTATGAAGTAACTTCATCATCTGCTAAACCAATTGTTTATCCTTCATCAAGTACTGAATTGATACTGTTCCATAAATCACTGGTGATGAGATCATCAAAATAAGATACATTCTTGCCCATTCATGTTTCTACTTGACTTAATATTGCGGTTAAACCGTCCTTATAGCCCTTACACTTCAGTGCCACGGGCATCACACTTATGTGATGTTGGAATCACATTGAAGTGCTATACGCATCACACTTCTGTGTTGCTGGCATCACACATAAATAATGTAATCATTACATTTGTGTGCTGTAGGCATTGTACTCCTTGTAGGCTACTGTATGTGCTGTTGTGATGTAGGCATCACACTGCTATCTCGCAGGCATCACACTGCTATCTCGCAGGCGTCACACTGCTGTCTTGCAGGCGTCACATAGCTCAATAGATCTATTACATTTGTACTTTGCTTGGAACTGCTATGTTTTTTGAAATGAGGAAAAAACATAATATTAATACATATTTCCTTTTCTTTCTTTTTTCATAATTCAGCATAATGAACTACTGACTTAAGAAAAAGAATTCTTCCAACGATTATATCGTCTGAAGATAACAATTTTAACTGTAGTAAGAACAGATCATTAATAAATCTACATTGTCTCCAAAGCACCTTTACTTCTGTTTCAAGTAACTGACACGAGGTTCTTTAAAATGTATCTAAATATTTTGACCATCAGCACTAGTAATTCCAGAACGTTACTATTAGTAGATGTATTATTACCCCCCTCCACACCCCCCCCCCCCGTTCCCCCTCATAGAATATGATAGACATACCTACAACAACCCTCCGTGTCGTGTTAAAGACCCCGTAGTATTAGTAACTCATGTGTCTTCCTATATTGCACTGTTATAATAAGGATATCGTTTCACAGCGCCTCCAATGAATCAAGCGAATCCCAAAGTTATGTTTAATTGAAATAACTTTACTCTCCCCATGAAATAGGACAATTTGGCTATGACCAAATTAAGCTATGAATATTAGTCTCTTTATTTCCTCTATTCGTAAATAATTAATTTAACTAAAGATACAATGAAGCAACGAATAATATTGAATGTTGATGATATAGCATTAGTAAAACAATACAAACAGCAATACATTTGCATTCCTGGCTCAGCGAAGAATGAAGGTATCCCTGTACCGCCATAATCGTCAAATGAATATCATAAATTTCATCGGACAATACACATATTATACGCAGGTCAGGATTAACCCTTACGTATAGGTTCTATATCTATAATATAGAAGGCTGAGTAATGGCGAAGTTTACTTTACTTCTAGTTTGTTATCTGAAGCTGGTGTTTAACTTGAAATACTGTGCATCTTTATAACGCTTTGAAAGATTATTATAGACACTGTAGCATTCTTTGCATGATTGCACAAAACATTGGTTCAAAACATTCATGCGCCCTCAATATGTTCAAAAAGTCCCCATTATTTCACAGGTTCATTTTGTTTCATAGCGTGCGTCCAGTGCCTACCGTAGCCCTATTGGATATTCCAATAATATATGAAATAAAAGATTGATAAATAACCCGATAAATGAACAAGAAAAAAAATTGTGGACGTAAATATTTCTTTAACAGTGGCAGAGATTGTGAATTGTAAATAATTTTATATACGTGATGAATTGTACAATTTTTAAGACACTTTTTAAGTTAAAGCTCATGGTGTCCTTGAGATGATTCATCATCTGATTGTTTAATCCCTTCAATGACGTCATCATTACGTGTAAGTGTCTCTCCATTCGAAGTGGGATCCTTTCTTTCCTCTGTGACGTCAGCTGGTGGAATATTTAACACAACTTGCTGTCGCTTGTGTATTCTTTCATAGTGTAGCAGCATTTGCCTATTTTTGCAAAGAGCAAAGGGAGTAAAGAATTAGCATTTGTGGACAAGTAATGCATATTCATTTCCTGTCGGATGTTTTGTGAGGATATTTGTGGATCAGTCATGCATATTCATTTCCAATTGGATACATTGTGAGGCCACTTTTGTTGCCGTTTTGTCCTTTCCATTCAGAAATCGAAATCGCCTAAAATATGAAATACACATGTTTAAATCGCACGGGGGCAATTATGTCAAATGACCATATTTTCTGGAATATTCCGGTCAGTACTACTAGATTTTTAAAATAGCATGTTTGATCACGTGACAAGTGTATTGGGGGAAAAAACGAAAATGGGAAAATGGGGGGAAAAAATATTTTTTAACGATAATGTGTTGCTTCAGTGCTGAAACCATTGAACGAATCAATGAACGAAACAATTTGTCGACTCACATTTCATAATTATCATCGACAGTAATCCAGTTATTTGCAATCCATTTTTCTCCTCTGATGACGTCACATCCGCCATGAAAGGCAAAGAGATTCCTGTCACCTATCCAACCTGCATAAATGTAAAACAAACGTAAGATATGAATATGGATGAGATGTCTGATTAGTTTTCGAGACTATTTCATCCACACGAAAGAAAAGAGTTAGTCAATAGTTTGCATAAGGGTTGCCCTGTAGATCCCAATAATGCAATATTCTACTAGTTATATAAGCCGTAACTATATATATACCAAGTAATATATATCAAGTTGATTATTAATTATAACCAAAATGTCCTCTACTGAGGTCAGTATTGGCCTCTAAAGTCAACATTTGCATAATTTGGTTTGATTTGGAATGAGGCTTATAAAAGAGAACAACGATCGTTTCGGGATGCACTATGTTGCTCTAGTAATTGGGTAGACTTAACATTAAATTAAGTAGTGAACTCATTGATAAGAGAACACCCTTCCATACGCTGTCCCCCTTCCATTATTCACGGACCAGACCTATGATCACCTACCTATTTCCCTGTCCAAGTGGTGGTTGTACAACCCACCCTTCCCCCTATTCACCTCCTTGACCTATTTTCATCACCTACCTTTCCCTGTCCAAGTGATGGTTGCACCACCCCTCCCACTTCCACCTACTCACGGACCAGACCTATGATCACTTACCTCTCAGCCCGTTCACGTGATGGTTGCGACCCCCCCCCCTACTCACCGACCAGACCTATCATCACCTACCTCTTACGTTGTTCAAGTTATGGTTGCCCCCCCCCCTCATTCCCCCTTCTCACCGACCAGACCTATGATCACCCACCTCTTTCCTTGTTCAAATAATGGTTACAGCACCCCCCCCCCCACTTCCTCCTACTCACCGACCAGTCCTATGATCACCTACCTCTTTCCTTGTCCAACTTCCAAGTGATGGTTGCACCACCCATCCCACTTCCCCCTACTCACGGACCAGACCTATATGATCACCCACCTCTCACCCTGTTCAAGTGATGGTTGCACCCCCCCCCCCGCCCCTTCCCCCTACCCACTGACCAGACCTATGATCATCTACCTCTTAACTTGTCCAACTGATGGTTGCACCACCCATCCCACTCACGGACCAGACCTACTCACGGACCAGACCTATATGATCACCCACCTCTTTCCCTGTCCAAGTGATGGTTGTACCACATAACTGCCATTCTGTGATGAGGTTGCAGGTATAAATTCGCATCTTTACAATGGCTTGTAAGGTCACGTGGTTGTACTGTTTTATTGTCCTTCACGTAACTCTTTGAAAGAAAGTAAAATGGAAACAGACAAATCTTTACAAGGACATGATTAAAGGTTTCTTAGCCCAGACGTTCAAGCATTCCTCTCCAGATTGGTTTTGAATAGATTTGAATGACAATCATATGCTTTGTAAATATATGTAAGTGTCACTTTTTATGTTGTCACAGCAGTTCAAACCAGTTAAGCTCAAGACACATCTTGGCTGCAGGTCACATACATGGCATGTCTACTCGGTTACCCAGACTGTACATGGCTTTTACCCTCCAGTTGGACTGCTCGGTTACAGAGCTTGCTTACCCGGTTACTGTATTCAGTCTACCCGGTTACACGGTTTGTCAATTCGGTTATCCATACGGTATATAGCAATTACCACATGTTTTTAATTATAATATACTAATTCTTACCTGATCTGAAAACGTTTCGTTATCCGCCGCAGGAAAAGCGGTCTCCCCTCCTTCCTCGGTGTCTGCTAGATAGTAGAGTACCGTGATATACCTGAAAATGGTAGAATGTCGGATAATTGGTGTGAATAATGTGAACTGATAGGTGTAATATGTATATGCCCTTAAAGCATATGTCAGAAGTGTTTGTCATAAGAGGGGGGGGGGGGAGTTCACAGGGTGATGGTGGTAGAGTAGTGGTGATGAGGGTCGTGCTGTGATGGCGGGGTAGAGATAGCGGAGATGGTGAGGTGCTGTACAAGTAATGTGATGTGGTAATGGTTCATCCATCCATCCGTCCATTCATCCATTCATTCATCCATCCATCCATTCATTCATCCATTCATCTATGTATCCATTCATTCATCCATCCATTTATTCATTATTTCATTTATTTACATATCATTAGTACTGCGACGCTTAAAGAATTAGTGTTCTACAACTATAGGTATACTTTTAATACTCGCGAGACTAGCAAGAATGACATTATGCCTTCACATTCTCTTACAACCTATCTTTGATATGAAATGAAACACAACTGAAATATATTTGTTAACTTCCCTCTGTGCTTACCTGCATACTCTAGATGACAGGAGGTGACGGTGCGGATCGTGTGGGTACAAATGGGATGTGTGAGCACATGGTCTCCCATCAATAAATTGAGTCGAGTCGTGGTGAGCATGATAATGGCCTCCTGGGGTATAATGGACCACCTTCGCCGTCATAACATAGAAAAGGGATTTTCATTAAACATATTTCTCTGATATATCTGCTATTATAATGATTGTCTCCTATCTTCATAGATTTGTACAGGCTATGGGATATGATTGGCACATGTAGAACCGACAGGTTTGATATTCGCGATAATTCTTAATTAGTTACACATTAATACAATTCCCATAAGAATTACTACTTTAAGAAGCTTCTAGAGTATGTCAACCCCACCCCATACATGCCGCTTCCTCTTCAAACAAATCTACATGAGGATCAATATGAACATATTGCAATATGTGACGAAAAATATGTGTCTTGATAAACATTTGTCTTTTTTTTTTTTAAATTGTAATGGAAACCCACCTGTAATTGTTCGCTTGTTTTAATGATATCTGGATGAAGGCCAGTCAATTTTATTAATCTGTGAAGTGGCGAAAGTAAAATAAATAAGAAATTGGTAGGGATATATGGCTTAACAAAGAGAGGGGAATTATGACCTATGAGACAATAACAACGGTCCTCATGGGAAGATAACACATAGCGAACGGTTTTGAGGTCAAAAATTCTAGTTCATGATACGGGTTACCACAAAAGTGTGCTCGAATTCAAATACTAGTTTCTTTTTTTGGTCTGTGAGAGAGGGGGTGGGGGGGGGGGGGGCAGCGAGAGGATGGAGCTGGGAACTATCACCTAACGCGCTTATAATGGCTATACGAAAATATCTTATTCTGAGCCAATGAATTGTTGGAGTTTGCTTATCTTGTCCGCATGATAAAGTCTGTTTTTTCTTCTCTCGAACTTTAACCTTTGACTTTCATATTTTACCTATTACGTAAGAATTCTTGAGCGTCGTATTCGTTATGATTCATCCAGACCTGATGACTGATTCTATCTGGACCACTCTTCATTCTGTTCTTCACATCGTCCCCTAAGCTATCTACGTCATGATGTTTCTCTATCCAGTCCGTGACCTTTGACATTATCAAAGGTATCCTTCTAAATTCGAGGGCAGATAATAACCTGTCAGAGTCTAAATCCAGTACGATATCTACGAAATGTCTAAAAGTATCTTCAAACATTATATTTATTCCGTCTAACGGTGCTAACGCTTTCCTGGTCTCCGAAAGATCGAGATGTTCGTTCTTATCTTCGTCGAATTGATTGAAAGTTTCTGTATTATAGTAAGGATCGAGGTTAGTCTCGACGGTTTTATCTACCGACTCTCGTAAAACCGTTTTACTGGCGTGAAGTCCTTTCGTGTCGGCTAGTGCTTTAATCCTTTCACTTTCTTCTAAAGTCAGGAAATTTGGGATCACTGGAGAAAGAAACAACAATACTAATTATCAGTAAACAAGGTAAATGAATTAGTAAATTAACACAAATACGTACCTTTATGAATGTTTTAATTGGTGTAGATTAATGCATTGTTTGCATTCCGTGTTTAGCTAAAGTTTCAAGTCAGTACATGAATGAATATCATACATATAATGCTAGATTATCCTGACTACGCAGATTAGGCACGTACTCTGCGTTGGGTCCCCGCAAGTGGCCCCGCAAGGTCAAGGGGCCCAAAGGGCAAGGGGTCCCCAGGGTCAAGGTACCAACGTGAACATTTCTAGACATAACACACCAAGTTTCCATTTCGGGTTGTACCTGCAAAATGCCATAACGAGACGGGTGGAGGGCGGAGAAGGGGGGGGGCCTATGGGTCCAGAGGGGGGGGGGGGAATGGGAGCTGTGTGATGGGGTCATGTCTGCAGAAATGCTTACGAACTCAAACACAACTTCAGGTTACCACCACCGGATACGGCAGCTGCCCAATGTACAAACAGAACCGTCTCAATTTTTACGAATTTATATTAAATAAATATGAAATAAAATTTTTGTGATATGTTGTATAATATATACCGAATATCGGCGGTTTTACTGCCATCGTTTTCACATCATAAAATTTGCCCGGCTCTAGTTCCATCTGCCGCACATATCCAACCTGGAAAAGAGAAATATTAATCGTTGAAATGAATTGCGGTGATGCGCGGTATATGCACTATTGATGCATTATAGTATATACAATTTAACAAAATGCTCAAGTTAGTGCCATATATACATGTATATCTTTGACTGTCATATTGACTCAGTGTCGATATTGGAGTTTTGAGTTTACATTATAGTGAGTGGCCATCCATTCTAATTGGATTGAAATAATTAATTTTGTATAATATCGGATAATCTCTTACATATTGGGTTATGGGATGAAAGCCATCTTTAGACAATCTGTAACTATTCTATGGGTACCATGACTCCATATTGTTTCACGACATACATTGTCGAATAACCTCTAAAATTATGATCATATTTTTTATTCGAACTGCTAGTAATTTCATCCGGTTTAATTCGAATTTCATGTCAAATGCTACGAGGTGTGACTGTTAAAGTTCCACGTACATGTAGTTGGTTTTGTGTTTATTAAAACATATTTGTACAGCTGAAATTGATAAATTATTTACGCGGAGTAAACAATACGAAAGCCATGTGTTCTAACATCCTATACACACATATACAGCAGGAGTCGACAGGAAAGAGATTAACTTTACACAGTATTAAGCCACGGAAGCATGGCAAACTTACTCTACACGTTGGTCAATTATGCGTGTTGGAAAGGCGTTGGTGTTGGTGTTGGGGAGTAAAACAGCCCCCACCCCATCGATTTTGATTTAGATACTGTAATGCAAATTTGTATGATGAAAACTATGTAGATTATGTCCGTCCATGGTCTGATACTGATTCAACTCATATAAAACCGTTGCCTAGTAACATCAATAGAGTTTCCCATTTCTTGAAGTGGCTTATGTATACTGGGTAAGTGTAGTACTGGAACCAATAAAAACCAAGTTCTTTTCATATTAAGGTATTTCCCCATCGGACTGGTAGACTTAACTTATACTTCTTTCCAAATGTTGCTGTAAAGATTTTTATACCAATTATTTCATCCAGCTACCAGACTAAGTGTTTCGTCATAAACATTATGCAAATCATTTCTAAAACAATCAGAAATTCAATTATTCAAAACAATGTTTATTTTATGAATGACATACATCGTACATTGCAGTCAATCATTATAGAACTGTACAAGAACACGTGCAAATACAAATGATTAAAAGAATACGTGAGTAGCAGCTATTTAATTTCATGACAGGCGGATACTGCGATGAACATCTCCATCCCCCCCCCCCCATTCCCTGTTAAATTCTACACCTCACCTCCTGGTAAAGACAAAACCTGCTTCGTTATGGGATTAATTTAGTCAGTAATTTAGTGTCAAAGTGCTAAAGCAATTGAACATTTCAGTGAAGGTTAGTTTTCTAGATCTTGTTTTATGTACAGGACATTTACCTTTAAGGTAATTAATTTGCCTAGTACGGTATGCTCCTTTAAGGCAAATTTTAAGATGACGTCAGCAAGACTTGTTAGTCTCTTATATATGCATATTCCAATGACTCTTTCCAAATATATTATTTTACCTTCGTAAAAATTAAAAAGCACCCTGAGATAAATTCTGACCCTCTTTGCACTAAATAAAATGAAACGTAGTTTGGGGGGGGGGGGGGGGGGGGGGGGGGGGGGGGGGGGGGGGGGGGGGGGGGGGGGGGGGGGGGGGGGGGGGGGGGGGG
>JAIPMN010002384.1:1079-18383 GCA_020650975.1 Apostichopus californicus
ACAATGAATAATAGTCTCTAAACAGTGGAGTGGGAATCAGACACTTCTAAGTGATTTAGACCAGTTACTTTCTCTTCTCCCTCTAACAATGAATAATAGTCTCTAAACAATGGAGTGGGAATCAGACACTTCTAATTCTAATTGATTTGGACCAGTTACTTCTACCCTCTAACAATACACAGGGATTACTCTACAGGATCACATGACAGGCAACTTCTGAAGCCTTACATCAAAGATGGACAAAACGATACTGAAATCAAACATGCTGACAATATCTACAAAGCCTTGTTTTGTTTTGCATTCATCAATTAATCTAGGACCGCCCTCTAAGGATCAGTGACCTTTTTTCTTGCAAATATTCTAATATGAAGTCCTGAGACAAGAGTCAGAGAGATGAATGGAGGTACTAACAATGTCAAAATCAACATTAGAACCAGCCATCTATTTCTTCTGACATACTTTACATCACTGAATGACAAAGGAAAACAATAGCTCTTTCTTTTTATCAACAACATTCAGGAAAGGATATAAAATATAGTATTCTCTAACTGATACAGAATGAAGGAACAATGAAACTCACTAGGGCCTAGGACTTAGTCCTTTTGTAATAAAATCACAGATACTAAATACTTACCACAAGTAGGTTCCTCTTGTGTTGATACTGTGCATGAGGTCATATCTCTTCATATCCAAACCTTCAGTACCTGTAAAATGAATTGTACTGACATATTTATTGTAATATCATTATGTACCTGTTATACAGCAGAGATATACAGTACACTGATATATCAATGATTTCACAATGAGGTTCATCTGAAAAGGACACATGAAATGAACAAAGCCAGGAGTGACTTTTGTAATTAGTTAGTTCATACAACACCTTTAATGCTACAGTAGACTAGTAAGAATCCTTCAAAATTAAAACACCTCCTACAGTATTCAAATCTGAAAATGAGTAAACCTACTTCATGGCAGTCAATTGACAAACCAGCCTTCTTATTGCATGATTGGAGATTTTGTACTTCATGCTCAAATGTTTTAGTGAAAATGAAAGGATGTGATCACAAATGAAAGATTGAGTTCATCCTTACTGGCGGTGATCAATAGTGCAGACTTCTTCAACTATCAACTAAGCTTTAATTAAGTATTAATCAGTGGATGTTAAGGATTTTACCTGACAGATTGATAGCACTGGCGTTATTAACAAGTATATCAATGCCACCAAACTTGGAGATGGTTTCATCAACAGCGGCCTGCACAGTGGCTTCATCTCTGATATCAACAACACAAGGCAAACATTGACCGCCAAGTTTCTCAACTGTAAAAAAAAGAAATGGAAATTATAGTTAATCAGCACAAAAATGGTGTCATGGACATAGAATGGTTTTACTGGTGTCATGGACATAGAATTGTTTTATGGTGTCATGGACATAGAATTGTTTTATGGTGTCATGGACATAGAATTCTTTTACTGGTGTCATGGACATAGAATTGTTTTATGGTGTCATGGACATAGAATTGTTTTATGGTGTCATGGACATAGAATTCTTTTACTGGTGTCATGGACATACATATGGTTGTTACTGATGTCATGGAGAGAGGGTTGTGTTACTGGTGCCATGAAGACAGGGTGTTTTACTGGTGTCATGGACATAGGGTTGTGTTACTAATGTTATGGACATAAAATTGTTTTACTGGCATCATGGACATAGATATGGTTGTTACTGATGTCATGGAGAGAGGGTTGTGTTACTGGTGCCATGAAGACAGGGTGTTTTACTGGTGTCATGGACATAGGGTTGTGTTACTAATGTTATGGACATAGAATTGTTTTACTGGTGTTATGGAAACAGAGTTGTGTGACTGGTGTTATTGAGATAGGGTTTGTATTCACTTGTGCCATGGAGACAGGGTTGTGTTAATAGTGGTGTCATGGAGACAGGGTTGTGCTGCTGAAGTCCAATACCATTTACATTTTCATCATGCCAATCTTGAATTGTGCACCAGGTACTGTAAGTAAATGTAATATAGTACCATGTACAGTATATGGGGAAATAAGATGGTTACAGTGTAGATGGGGTGGGGGGGGGGTATGAGAGATTGATTGGGTAAACAACCACAATAACAGTTGTCTGCCTGGTTGTAATATGAGAAAACAGATTGACAGGGTACGGGGTAAACCTACTTGCTTCAGCAGCAGTGTATATGGTTCCTGGTAGTTTAGGGTGAGGGGTGGCTGTCTTGGCTGCAATGACAACGTTAGCTCCATCTCTTGCTGCTCTCTCAGCGATGGCTTGGCCAATTCCTCTACTTGCTCCAGTGATGAACAATGTCTTTCCAGCTAATTGGCTGTAGGGAAAAGATATTAGAATGTTTTACACTACTAGTACATGAAGAGCAAACAATGGTCTACAAGAAATACACATATTGTTTAAAATAAATAAGTGGATTAGAAAGTCTTTCAGCAGAGAGCAGCATATTTACACCAATACACACACTGTAGCTTACAGTACGTATGGTTGCTGTAAACTAAAGCTGGTCGTTAGCAATCTAAGTATCAATAGTTCATATTTTAACATTTACTTACCAAATTCAAACCAATTAAGCTATTCAATTTCATGTGATAAACATGCAATGTCTCTTGCAACTTGTCTATTACTGTGACAGAATGCACCACAATGCAAACACTGTACAGAACCAGGCTTAACACCTTAAAACCTTTCAGACACAATGACATCTTCTTAAAATAGCTTATTACTGTCACAAATGCTTACTTATATGATTAACTAGCAAACTAATATGAGAGTACACGCTTTGTATGCATGTCTATGCCACCTTGATGGTGTGGACACAATATTAAAAGTAACAGTCAAAGATACACACCCTTTCATTTTGGTTGGCATGACTTTAATAAAGCACTGTTGTCCTGTTGTAATACTGAGATTAAGGGAGCACTATTGGTCTGTATTGTAACTAGTGAGTGCTGGTCTTCATTCCAGGTTACAAAAACTTCTGTAAGTCTTTGATTGCACTAACATCAGCAGTATACTGTAACACACCAGCACCTTATAAGAGTTTACCTACAGTCTACTTATCTACAGTGTGGGTCTTGTCTAAGCTACATATCATTACTAAGATCACCTGATTGATCCCAACCCTTGAGCTCTGCTGACTTTAATTTGCTAGTTTGAATTAATTAGATGGAACAAACAGATAAAGCTCTTCAAACTTTGACCTCTGTAAACTGTATTTTTATTTGACTACTGTTTCAAGCTAAACACAAACACTAGAACACCACCAACACACACTGTAACATAGCCAGACAAGACACACACTGTAACATAGCCAGACAAGACACACACTGTAACATAGCCAGACAAGACACACACTGTAACATAGCCAGACAAGACACACGCTGTAACATAGCCAGACAAGACACACACTGTAACATAGCAAGACAAGACACACACTGTAACATAGCCAGACAAGACACACACTGTAACATAGCCAGACAAAACACACACTGTAACATAGCCAGACAAGACACACACTGTAACATAGCCAGACAAGACACACACTGTAACATAGCCAGACAGGACACACACTGTAACATAGCCAGACAAGACTTGAGCAACTTTGGAAAATTTGAACTTTACAGATGTTTTCCAAAAAGGAAAGAAAAAGGTGTAAATACTTGATGTGTATGGGCCTTCATTTACATTAACAAAATGTAAATGAAGGTGACAATCCTTCTTCTGGGAATATTGATGGTGACATCAGAAATTAGTTATGTTTGTTTGAACTGCAGAGTTAGGTCTACACAAACAACAGCAATAAGTAAAGTTTATGAGACTGATACAAACTTCAGCTACTTAGATCACAAACTGAAAGGAATGTACTACTGCAGCAGGGGCATGGCCACAAGGCTTCAATTAACCAACAGCAAGATGTCATCAGTGGGCATGCCACTTGTCATAATCACCTTCAAATCATCTGTTACCAACAACTGCCATGCCACTTAAATCAACTTATGTGGACTGTTAGTTATATCCAATGAACTTCAATATCACACTAAATCAGTGATATCTGTGACAGAAAACAGCTATGAAGTAAGCTGAAATAGTCAGTTATCTCATATCCTGCTTCCTCAACCTTGGCAGTTTCTAGATTTGCTATTAATGGATTGAACTAAAATAGCTTTCTAGCTTTAATTATGTGTGGACGGTGTCATTCTAACTTTGATTATGTGTGGACGGTGTCATTCTAACTTTGATTATGTGTTGACGGTGTCATTCTAACTTTAATTATGTGTGGACTGTGTCATGCTGACTTTGATTGTGTTGATGGTGTCATTCTAAGTTTGATTGTGTTGATGGTGTCATTCTAAAGTTGATTATGTGTTAATGGTGTCATTCTGACTTTGATTGTGTTGACGGTGTCATTCTAACTTTGATTGTGTTGATGGTGTCATTCTAACTTTGATTATGTGTTGACGGTGTCATTCTAACTTTGATTATGTGTTGACGGTGTCATTCTAACTTTGATTATGTGTTGACGGTGTCATTCTTACTTTGATTATGTGTTGACGGTGTCATTCTAACTTTGATTATGTGTTGACGGTGTCATTCTAAGTTTGATTATGTGTTGACGGTGTCATTCTAAGTTTGATTATGTGTTGATGGTGTCATTCTGACTTTGATTGTGTTGACGGTGTCATTCTAACTTTGATTGTGTTGATGGTGTCATTCTAACTTTGATTATGTGTTGACCGTGTCATTCTAACTTTGATTATGTGTTGAAGGTGTCATTCTAACTTTGATTATGTGTTGACGGTGTCATTCTTACTTTGATTATGTGTTGACGGTGTCATCCTAACTTTGATTATGTGTTGACGGTGTCATTCTTACTTTGATTGTCTTGACGGTGTCATTCTTACTTATGTGTTGACGGTGTCATTCTAACTTATGTGTGGACGGTGTCATTCTTACTTTATGTGTGGACGGTGTCATTCTTACTTATGTGTTGACGGTGTCGTTCTAACTTTGATTATGTGTTGATGGTGTCATTCTCACTTTGATTATGTGTTGATGGTGTCATTCTAACTTTGATTATGTGTGGACGGTGTCATTCTAACTTTGATTAATGTGTGGACGGTGTCATTCTTACTTTATGTGTGGACAGTGTCATTCTTACTTATGTGTTGACGGTGTCATTCTAACTTTGATTATGTGTTGATTGTGTCATTCTCACTTTGATTATGTGTTGATGGTGTCATTCTAACTTTGATTATGTGTTGATGGTGTCATTCTAACTTTGATTATGTGTTGACGGTGTCATTCTTACTTTATGTGTTGACGGTGCCATTCTAACTTTATGTGTTGACGGTGTCATTCTAACTTTGATTATGTGTTGATGGTGTCATTCTCACTTTGTTAATGTGTGGACGGTGTCATTCTAACTTTGATTAATGTGTGGACAGTGTCATTCTTACTTTGATTATGTGTTGACGGTGTCATTCTTACTTTATGTGTTGACGGTGTCATTCTTACTTTGATTATGTGTGGACGGTGTCATTCTTACTTTGATTATGTGTTGACGGTGTCATTCTTACTTATGTGTTGACAGTGTCATTCTAACTTTGATTATGTGTTGACGGTGTCATTCTAACTTTGATTATGTGTTGACGGTGTCGTTCTTACTTATGTGTTGACGGTGTCATTCTAACTTTGATTATGTGTTGACGGTGTCATTCTAACTTTGATTATGTGTAGACGGTGTCATTCTAACTTCGATTATGTGTTGACGGTGTCATTCTAACTTTGATTATGTGTTGATGGTGTCATTCTTACTTATGTGTTGACGGTGTCATTCTTACTTTGATTATGTGTTAACGGTGTCATTCTTACTTATGTGTTGACGGTGTCATTCTAACTTTGATTATGTGTTGAGGGTGTCATTCTTACTTATGTGTTGACGGTGTCATTCTTACTTTGATTATGTGTTGACGGTGTCATTCTAAGTTTGATTATGTGTGGACGGTGTCATTCTTACTTTGATTATGTGTTGATGGTGTCATTCTTACTTTGATTATGTGTTGATGGTGTCATACTTACATTATGTGTTGACGGTGTCATTCTTACTTTGATTATGTGTGGACGGTGTCATTCTTACTTTGATTATGTGTTGACGGTGTCATTCTTACTTTATGTGTTGACGGTGTCATTCTTACTTTATGTGTTGACGGTGTCATTCTAAGTTTGATTAAATGTGTTGATGGTGTCATTCTAACTTTGGCCGTTTTGACCACATTTAGCCAGTTCTATAGCAAGTTGAAGAAGACAGAGGAGTGATTCTGGTGGTGGTATTCATTCACTTAATGATGTCATATTTAGATCAAAATATTCATGTTACACAGAAGTGTGCCATTTTCCTTATACTGTATGACCATGCCACAGATGCTCCCAACAAATACAATACAGTATGTATATAGATCTATAAACTGAAAGGTAAGACACTTGCAGAACTTGAGAGCTAAACTAAGGGTAGCTCAAGTCCATGAGTGATTAACGTAAAAGAGACCTTCATTCTGTTAAGAGATGCTTTGAAAATGGTATTTGACATTCTTGTTCTACACGTCATCAGTAATCAATCATAACTCCCAAATCAATTTTACTAATCAACCAAATAAATGTCTAGATGCTTATCAGTGGAAGCTTTTTCTCCAATGGTCCTGCAAACAAGGATTGTGCTCTTGCTAATTCAAAGGACTGTTGGTTATATAAGAATTGCCCAAGTGCTTATTTAGCATATATTTACATCCCATCATAAGTTAGATAAGGATGGCATGTTTGCTTATATTTTAAGTGATCATCCAGTCAAAAGCACTAGGCAATACTAGCCCAGTGCAATACTTATTGAACTGATTGTCAGGAAGATGAGATTGTACTGTAGTAGTGCTCATTGAACCCATCTAAAGAGACTTGTGGCAGTGCTCATGTGCGATCATTTCTCTGACAGATGAAATGGCTTTTCAATAACCAGAAAAAGTAACCAGAATGCAAAAATTCAATGAGATTTTGATGACTTCATTACACTAGACTTCTTTTGTGCACTAGAAATAGCTCTTATAATATAAATGTCCTGAACCACTATTTTGATGTACAAAATGTACACTATGGCATGATAAACAAAGGACAGTCTAATGTACAGTACGTAGCAATACACACCTCCACCAAAAACAATAGAAGTATTGTACTCAATGTGATGCATCCACACCCTAAGTATGAGAAATATCCATGATTCCTACATGGAGATATCATTTTAAAGGTTCTCAGATTTGACCCTTGTAACCCAGATGACCTTTGACCTCCACCAAAAACAATTGAGTTCTTCTATTCAATAAAACACATCCACATTCGAAGTATGAAGGGTATCCATGCATCCTAAGATACAGTATCCTGTTTACAAGGGTTTCAGTGTTTGATGTCTGGTGACCTCAGATGACCTTGACCTCAACGAAAAACTATAGGTTTCTTCTTTTCAATAAGATGCATCCAAATGTTAAGTCTAAATTAATAGGGTTCTTCTTCTCAATATAATTGATGCATACACCTGCCAAGTATAAATGTATTCATATTTCCTATCAAGAGATATCATGTTTACAAGTTTTTCAGTGTTTATCTCTGGTGACCTACTGGATTCTTCTATTCACTATAATGCATTCACATGCCAAGTATACAAAGTAACCATGTTGCCTATCTTGAGATATCGTGTTTACAAGCTGGGCGTCATACACATTCACACACACTTACACACTACCAAGACTGTATAGACACTAGTAGCACATAAAATCCAGTTTAATGGAACCCAATAGGAGAAACTTTCCTAATGCAGAAAACTATACTGTTTATGTTGGCCTCTAGGCTAACTTGTAAAGATGATAGTTTGTCAGAGATCATTATCATCTTCTCCCTAGATTGAGGGCAATGCATAGAAGTTAACATGGGCGTCACACATTTATTACTTAGCTCAACAATGATAGAGTGAACATGCAAGGGTTACACATCCTTATTTAACCAATGAATTGGTAAATAGCCACGACCATGCTTGTGACAATAGCACGTTCGCTCTGGAACTCAGGAGTGGTGAGGCATACTAGTTACAGTTAAGCCTGCAGACAATACGGTACCGACATCTAACGTTAGGAATAGACTAACCACTAGGCACTCCCCATTTACTGTACGAAATGTGGGCCTAGTGTATAGCCTTGGAAAAGTTGGGAGTAGGATAGCTTAGGCCTCAGTGACTGTTAATAGTGTTACTGTTAGGCCTATGTTAGTAGCGACTGTGCCCAACTCGGACCTAGCCTAGGCATAAGTTTAACGTTAGATTCTGTGAACAATCGAAACAGTTTCTGGAACATACGCTGCCATTTTCGTATTTGATGTATCTAGGCCTATCTGCTTGTCGAGCGCTAATGACGATCGTTGGCTGGTTCAATCAATGAAGACAGGCAGGGTTGTGCATCCGTGCGTTGTATTATGGGCCTTGAGCTGCAGAGCAGGTGCCACTGAACAAATATGAAATGACTATAGTTCGTCCCTGAAGGTGACCTAGATCTGGGAAAGTACTGGCGTTCACAACTGTGTTCAGACACCCTTACACACTGTATCAATACTGTATCATAGAATGATTTTGTATCATAATAACGTAATACAATAATATAGTATTACAACAATTGTATTACAATAATAAAATAGTATTACCCGTTTCACAGTCTCATACAATAATATTGTATCATAAGAATATAAAGTAAAACAACCAAAAATATATTATGCAATGCGGATTATATCATTGTACAATATTATTTTTGGTTGTTTTACATAATATTATTACGATACAATATTATTACAATTATATACGATTATATTGTTCATTTTATTAATATTTACAGTACAATAGTACTGTATCCTAGCATGTAAATCGGCTGATTGAGAACATATCGACTTAAAAAGGTCACGGTGGTCGCACGAAACACTGAGTGACGTCGCCAAGGGGGTGGGGGGGTGGTGAACGAGGAACACGCCCGTATGTTCGACTCCCCTCCCCTGCATGAAGGACGCTACTCAATTTTGTTGGTTAACTTTAACTATAAAATCCATTTATCTCTACTGACGTCTCCCTCAGTAAATAAAATAAAAATGAATTCAAACCGGAAAGCTTCAACGGGCTTTTCGTCGGCGCCCCTGGACACCACGGCTTTGAGCTCCTCTCTCGCACTGGCGCTAGTTTGCATTATTGTCGTCTCCCCCCCCCCCCACCTCCACCCCTTCCCTCCGAAATGTTGCTCTCGTTTTGCGACGCCACCGCCTCCGCAACCCAAAACGTCCAAACCGTGTTCAAATTTTATGGCACCGCTGGTACTGCTTGAGTATACGAGTTTACTGGAAATTCGAAGCAGTAGAATAAATTGTTTGTCGACATAGCTTTCAACTGATTTAATTTTTGGCGCGTCAACGATCTTTCGGTATTATTACTAGTTGGAGATAAAGATCAACCACGGCGATTGCACATGGCATAACCGTGGTGAGGAAGCGCGACGAACCTGAAGCGATGGCAGTACATGTTTAGGCAAAATCGTAGAATGTGTAAGATGTTTAGGACTAATTCTGAATCTCCTTGGCCAAGTACAAAGTTCATCTATTGACGGTAGAACGCTTATTCTCTGAAGCAAAATTGAATTTCGAAAATGTTAAAGATAACCCAAATGCCTTCTTTACCTATGTCAGGTCAAGGCAGAAAGTTAAAGATGCGGGTTTTTTTGTCTTAGGGCACCACAAGCAGATAGTTACTGATTGTTAGAATCGTGCAGATCTTTTGAACAACTATTCTGTGTCGGTTTTACAAGGGCAAATAAGAGTAGTATTCCAGATTTTCAGGGGGAAGTGATGGTCCTAAATTGGATACGGTCTTATTTTCGGATAATGTTGTATTAAAGGAGCTGCTTTGTGTAAATGTTTCTAAAGCTCCTGGGCCAGATGCAATCCATCCGTATTTGTTGAAGACTTTTGCACACCATTTCTGCGTTCCACTTTAATTGGTTTCTAGTAAATGTATGAATGTATATAGGTTATGTTTCTCAGGACTGGAGATGTGCTAATATTACCCCAATTTACAAGAAGGGTGACAGGTAAAAGCCCTGTAATTATTGGCCCGTTAGTCTCACTAGTGTTGTTGTAAGGTCATGGAGTCCATGGTTAAAAAGTCCATGGTCAGTCACTTCAGTAGTCAGTCTTTGATCAGAGTCTCAACATGGCTTTTGTCAAAAAAGGTCTTGTATCACTAATATCCTTGAGTTTTGGATGATGTAACAAGTTCACTAAATAGGCAGAAGTCCATAGATGTTGTGTTCCTGAATTTCCAGAAGGCCTTTGATAAAGTTCCCCACCAGCGTATTTTACTTAGGCTGAAGAGTATGAGTGTCAATGGGAATTTACTGTCTTGGATCGAGAATTGGCTTGGTAATAGTAATAGGGAACAGAGGGTGGTAATTAAAGGCTGTGCTTCTTCTTGACAAGACGGTACTAGTGGGGTTCCAGAAGGGTCTGTTTTGGGTCCCTTGTGGTTTGTTGCCCATGTGAATGACATTGACGGAGATAATTTGTGTACAGCCAGGAAGTTTGCTGATGACACCAAACTGTATGCGCTTCCAAGTCGCTTCCAAAAGCTATTCTGAGAAATTTCAAATGGATTTGGATAAGGTTTTTTCCTGGCCTTAGGGATGGCAATGCTTTTTAATATTGATAAATACAAGGCGATGCATATTGGTACTACTTAACCAAAAGTATACCTACAATCTTCATGGTGTACTGACACTGATGTAGCGCCATGAATGGATAATGCATAAAAGCGAATAGTAAAGTGTTATGACAACTTTATTTAGCAACTTGCTCTTCCTTACATTTCATCATATAGTCGATCCAAGGTCACAGATCTGACAAATGGTGAGAAGTTACAGGAGGTTTTTTGTTAAAAGAAACTAGGTATCTACATTGAATCATCGCTGTTACCTTCTAAACATTGTCTCGAAGTTGCTAAATGAGGTAATAGGGTTTTAGGTATGATCAAGAGGAGATTCAGTTTTCTGTAAGAGGACATAGTTGTTAGGCTTATAAGCAGTTGGTTAGGCCTCATCTGGAGTATGCTGTGTAAGCTTGTAACACATAGTTAAGGATAAGGAAGTACTTGAAAAGGTCCAGAGGAGGGCTACTAGGATGATTAGTTCCTTAAAGAGTGTTCCTTATTAAAGGCGGTTACAACTGTTGAATCTCACCACACTGGAGCTTAGGAGGTTACGTGGTGACTTGAGTAAGGTTTTCAAGATGTTTGCTCATACTGTGGTAGTTGTACCAGAGGTCATTGTCTTAAACTCAAGAAGTTACAAAGTAGGATTATTATTCGGCAAAACTTTTTTATCCTTGTGAATGAGTGGAACAGTTTGCCTGAGAAAGTTGTACTTGCAAGTAGAGTTAATGGGTTTAAGAATGCTTTGGACAAGCACTTTAAGCATTGTAATCGGGTCTGAGGGTTTGTCTTCAGTTTTTTTTCTCCTATAGGGTCCTTGATGGTGACTTCAGTGTTCCCCTTGATCCTTTTTATCTTTTAAACTAAATTAAAACACAAAGTTCTATATTTCCAGTCGGAATGTATTAGACTTACAGTTATTTCACGTGAGCAACAGCGTATCCGTGGAAAACGTTCAGTCAGGTATTTTTAAATTCAGTATAAAAGTCAGGGGTGCAAATACGTATTGATCACATGTACATGTCTTTGTTAAAATCATTGCACATCAAAAGATTCATCCGGTAGATTCCAATCTTAATATCTCTCTATTTAAATTCTCTCTGGCCTGTTCTTCATATTCTTCAAAGAATTCGTCTGTCTGGTACAGTCTAGGCCGGTCTAAAAAACTTCTCAAAATCTGTAACAAAAATTCAGGAGAAAGATTGTTAACATATAAGAATAAGCAGAAATAGCTTTAAAGTAAGAAGTGTTTGAAGTATGTACAACATTCTGATTTAGTTAACCAAAGTCAATGAAAGAGCAAATATTTAGCAACATGTCAACTCTGGCATCGCTCCTAAGACTGGCAACATGTCCACTCTGGCATCGCTCCTAAGACTAGCAACATGTCTACTCTGGCATCACTCTTAAGACTAGCAACATGTCCACTCTGGCATCACTCTTAAGACTAGCAACATGTCACTCTGGCATCGCTCCTAAGACTGGCAACATGTCCACTCTGGCATCGCTCCTTAGACTAGCAACATGTCCACTCTGGCATGGCTCCTAAGACAAGCAACATGTCCACTCTGGCATCACTTTTAAGACTAGCAACATGTCCACTTTGGTATCACTCCTAAGACTAGCAACATGTCCACTCTGGTATCACTCTTAAGACTAGCAACATGTCACTCTGGCATCGCTCCTAAGACTAGCAACATGTCCACTCTGGCATCGCTCCTTAGACTAGCAACATGTCCACTCTGGCATCGCTCCTAAGACTTGCAACATGTCCACTCTGGCATCGCTCCTAAGACTAGCAACAAGTCCACTCTGGCATTGCTCCTTAGACTAGTAACATGTCCACTCTGGCATCGCTCCTAAGACTAGCAACATGTCCACTCTGGCATCGCTCCTTAGACTAGCAACATGTCCACTCTGGCATTGCTCCTAAGACTAGCAACATGTCCACTCTGACATTGCTCCTAAGATTAGCAACATGTCCATTCTGGCATCGCTCCTAAGACTAGCAACATGTTCACTCTGGCATCGCTCCTAAGACTAGCAACATGTTCACTCTGGCCGTATCACTCCTTAGACTTGTTGTTGTCATTGGTTTGTGAGTTGTCAATTCTTTTAACAGACTTGTAAGCTACAGAGTGTGAGTAGCATCTCTATCGTGCTGCTGTCCGTTATTCTAGTCAATGTTGTCATAACTATTTAACTTGTTACAGTCGTCTACATTCATGGTGTTGTTATTGAGTTTGCAGCTTTGGAATCATCACTGTCACCTTCTTGTTACTATGTGACTGACGATGGCTTATTTTATAATTTTGATGTGAACTAATGGTATCAAAATAAAAAAATTTGTAAAGTGTCAACTGTGGATTCTTGAATATATATTGCTATCAAACAAAATTTGCTAACATTATATTAGAAACAAATTACTGAAAATACAAAATTTATGATTCTCAACAAAAAATGTTTTGTTATTTAAAGAAACATTGAGTGGGTTCGGTGATAATCATTACCTGTGGTCGTTTCTGGTTAAAGACATCTTCTGGCACAAATGAATATTCTTTTCTTATTTGGTT
Source organism: Apostichopus californicus (assembly GCA_020650975.1). Taxonomy (NCBI): domain Eukaryota; kingdom Metazoa; phylum Echinodermata; class Holothuroidea; order Aspidochirotida; family Stichopodidae; genus Apostichopus; species Apostichopus californicus. The sequence goes on from JAIPMN010002384.1 coordinate 14,456, forward strand.
TGAATACATATCATAGTCTGCCTCTGGCCAACCAAGAACTTGCAAGTCCAAGTCCAGGAAGAACAATAGATCAGAACTGCAAAAAAAAAGGGATATTGTTTATCAGAGATAGCTTTTAGCAGAGATACTAATGGTATATCAGATATAGGTAGTAACAGAGATACAAACGGTGTATCAACAATAGTTATGGTGTATAAGAGGTAGTTATGGTGTAAAAGAGGTAGTTATGGTGTTTAAGAGATAAGAGATAGTTATGATATAATAGATAGTTATGGCGTATAAGAGATAGTTATGGTGTATAATAGATAGTAATGTTGTATATGAAATAGTTATGGTGTATAGGAGATATTTGTGGGGTATAAGAGATATTTATGGTGTATAAGAGATATTTATGGTGTATAAGAGATATTTATGGTGTATATGAGATACTAGTATGGTGTATAAGAGATATTTATGGTGTATTAGTGATAGTTATGGTGTATAATATAGTATGGTGTATAAGAGATATTATGGTGTATAAGAGATGATTATGGTGTATAAGAGATAGTTATGATGTATACTGGTTTAACAGTCTTGACAAACTGACAAAGAAACAAGCAAAATGTTCAATAGAATTCCAGTGTGTTTCTTGATCAAGTGTATTGGTGCAATGATTGGCATACAGTCATCATTTTACAGATTAGAATAAATGCCATTTCAGTGATGAATACAATCCTGGTCATTTCAGTGATGAATACAATCCTGGTCATTTCTCTGCAACAAGCAGCATTCATAGAGAAAGAACAAAACTGATTCTATGAATGACATTTCTGGAGAGGTCATTCTTATTGTTTAATATAAAATGTTACCTCACAGGTTTACACTGAAATTACTTGTTGCTATAATTTGACTTGGCATTCTATCTCATTAAATGTTCAATTGTTCATTCAGAGAAGGCATCATGCTTTGCTACTGCCTGTTTTTATCCTCACCAGTGTTTATCGGGCACAGTGTGAGACTGTGTTGCTAGGATCCAATCGACTACTTTCTGAACCCTGTCTTTGCTCCAGTGGTTGAGACACTCCACAGCAAATGTTTGGAATAACTCTGCACTCTTCAGCTCATTATTTGACTTTTCAGGGTCATAAATAATGCTGCATGTATGGAGAGTGACAAAATGAAGGATTATAATACAGATATATACTGTACAGGGAATAACTTTTAGTAACCCTCACACAGATTGATCATGTATCATGTTTATGAAGAGTTTCAGATCATCCAGTTAATACCAGACATCATAATCTTCAAAGATTAAAAAAACTTAAAAGAGAATTACAGGAATATGATAGCTATGTCCTCATACCCCTGGTGCCTTTTACGATAAACTACAACATACAACATTTCTTGGTTCCTCCTTAGGTTTTAGGAAGCATAAATGTTGCCTACCAACCACCATCCCATACCCACCTCCATGTCCCTTATTCCTTTGACAAACATTCCTCGAACTCTGTAGATGTACAAGTCAAGATTGTTCATAAACATTCTGACATTGGTTTCCTTTATGTCTCCAAAATTATTTTACAAAACATTTCACAACATTGGTCATTATAAACATTCCGATAAGTTTCCATTATGTATCCAAAATTATTTACATGCCATATGTTTTTTAATGTACATTAACATAAGCAATTCATCAACATGCAGTTCCCTTTCTGAAGTTTCTGCATGTACTTAAATACTTCTAACACCAGTGTTTCTATAACAGGTTTAAATAAAGTGCCGAACTACTTCAAGAATCCATAAAACACTTGAAGTCTTCTGAATAGTTTGCATACTTACTCATGGAACACAATTGCCCAGGAAACTGCTTCAGTATCTTCAAGTTTATCTAATACTCTGTCCATTTGTTTGAACATACAACATACATGATCCAGTGTGTGGTAATACCTGGTACTTTCATTGTAGCAGTTCTCAATTTGTTGCATCCAATCTGGATTACCACCAGGGAGCAGAGATGTAATTCTCTGACAAATATCCATCACTAAGGGAACAAAGATTGGAAAAAAGCAATTGTAATAAATACTGCTTTTTTCACCAAAGCCCCCTCCAACCCACCCTTCCGCCACATATTTACAGACACACACAGAAAATAATCTGATATATGTTTACATATAGTAATTAGAGCCTACAATTTAACTTCAGATGGTTACTCTCTATAAGGAACTTCACAGATTATTAAAAAGTTGGACCATGTAGCTAATCACAAGAGCTGATATAAGGTGGCCTAGGGTTAGTATAGCAGATCACTACACACTTTAAGTTATCATTCATAATGACATCAATAGTACAATACCATAGAGTTTTTGTCTGTTAAGTCTGGAAAGGTTCAGGTAATTGAACTGTTAGAGTGGAAGAGTAGGCCGATGGATTTTATGAGCCTGAGGGGAAATACACTGAAGCTATTTAAACACACACATCAACCCCTTCCTTCTCCGCAATAAAGGTCGGCCATTAATTCATGTTTTTAACTTCAAACCTAACGCAGTGCATTACCAAAGTTGACTGTCTAGACGGTCGGTACCGGTTAACCCTAACTTTTTAGTGTTATTTTAAACTTTGTAATGTGTAGTTTAACCGAAGACCGAAGTTCTACCCGACATCGTGAAACTAGGCCTAGGCCTTACTTACGGTAGTCATGTAACTTAAGCCCAAATAAATGCGTAATCCTAACCTTCGTGTGCGCAAACTTATTCATATCGTAACTATCGATCCTCCCGCCGTGGAAGTTTATGACTACTCCATGTCAAAATAAATCACAAATGCATGATGTAGGCTAGGATAAAGTAATATTCCGCTGCTGCATTCGGCTTTTCGACCTTGAAAAATTATGATTTGGCTCCTTTCTCTATAGTTGTGGCTATGGAATATAGAGATGTATAGGCCCTAACCATAAATTTCTGTGCTATGGATGGAATGGATGGTGATAGCAGACGACAATCATTCGAGATATATGGAACGCCAAATTTTCGATGACTGATCAGGCTCGTTGCCTGTCAGTAACTAACTTTACTGAAAATATTCCGCAGGTTTAGGCCAAAATGACACTCATAGCATTTTTTTATATCGCAATGGTATGATTTTTTTTGAGGGGGGGGGGCGGTTTCAAATTCCAGGGCTATTGATCTGAAAATGTCAAAATATTTTTTTGAATATTTCAATTGCAAAGGGAAATAATATTTCCACAGAGTTGCCTCCTTGACACCTGATACATTTGGAAAGATTGCTAAATTGTCAAAGTTCTCTCTCCTTTAAATTTCATCAAAATGTAGCCTTTTCTTTTTAAAAATATTCTTACCCCCTGTGGATACGTGATGGACAAATTTTCACTGGGCTAGCTGGAGTGCCCTGATGACATCATCCATACTGCCGTTGTCAGATGCATTTACAAAGTATCACAACATTTGAAACATGCATATCATTGCGATACAAAGTGCAACGAGGATGTGGTTTACGCCTAAATAATTCAGAAATCCCTTTTACTTTTGCTAAACATCATCTTTGGTCAACAGAAAACCCTTTATAATTCTTGTCAATGGCTATAAAGTCTATGTATACAGTGGCGGATCCAGGATCTCGCCGAAGGGGGGGGGGGCCCAGATGGGAAATGCCTAATCATCGTCCTGGGGGAAGGGTCTAAGGGGAGTGGATGCCCCCCTCCCCTTTGGAAAATTAAACAAAATATGGAGGTCCTCGGTGCAATCTGGTGCTACTTTTCGTGAAAGTTTGGAGTAAAATTTATTTCCAATAAATCATGTATTCATGGTTTGCCGGGCATATATGTGCAATTTCGAGCATTGAGCTGGGATTTACGTCTTTGGGGAGTAGGTGATGATGCAAACTACTTTTTACCAGGCTACTCCAGGCCATTTCATCTTGGATGCCCCCTTCC